>JABUQX010109749.1:5000-32500 GCA_015478945.1 Trachelipus rathkii
GGGCTTAAATGGGGTGCCAAAATCAAAACAATATAGGGACAGAAAAACATAGTGAAGTTAAACATTTTATATTCTTCGTCCTGATTTCTTATATTTTGTTAGAGTAGTAGTGTATCGCAAGCCAGAGATATTTTGTATTCCCTCATTTCATCACTGGTAGTAAAACCCCACTCTAAAACCATGTCAACTAATTCCGTGTTTCCATTTTTATCTAATTTCGCAATAAGATTCTTCATTGTTCTTGAAACGAGGAAATTAACCTTAAATACTTTACGATCATTTTCCGATGATAGACACCATCTTATCAGAGTATCTGCTTCTTTCAGTCTCTTTCCAATGAGTAAATCTTTCAAAGAAATTTCTGCTTCTAAACACCCAAGAAATTTATTCTTGAAATCTGCAGTATGTTCCGGTAGTAAAATGCATTCTAAAAATATATCAGCTAATTTATACTTTTCATTTGTTGTTAATTTTAGGGTAATGTTCTTTAGTAAGCTGAAAATCATATCTGAATCGTTAACCTTTTTGACAAAGTCAAACACTAACTTTAAATTGGATCTATCAAAATGCGTAAAAGGATCAAGCTCTGAAAATTTGTCCAAAATAAATGTTACGTAAAATTTTTCCCCAGTTTTTTCTTTACAAATGAAAGTTTTATAATTTTCAGGTGCATCCATCCATAATTGTTCGAATATAGATCTGTAATTGTAAATGCTTCCTTCATATTCTTTATTTTTATTAATAATTTTTTTCAGTATACAAGCGAAATCTTCGAGTCTTAAATTTCCCCACATTAGTTTCTCATAACTAAGAAAATTATTCTGAAATGGCCAGTCCAAAAGGCCTTCCAAAACTCGATAACAGAATCTAGATTTACATGTTTTAAAGATTTCAATTTTTTCCTTTTCATTAAATGTTTCGAACGCATCTAAAAACAAATTCAAATAATAATCTTTTGGAACATATTCTATTTCAGATCTTAAATTTTTTGGTTCGCATCTTCCTGCCACTGACTCTAAAATGGAAGTAGAGATTCTTCTCCTGTTTTCTACTAAGTATGAAACATACATATATTGTTTACATTTAAACTTTGTTTTATATTTATTATTTTATTTTTAATTTTTTTTTATTTTATTATTTTTTCTTACTTTATTTTTTTATTTATTTTATTTATTATTTTTTTCAGAAGTGTTATTGATGATGATTTTTGGCGGTTAAATTTAATTTACTTTTCTAATTTTTTTTTTTTATTTTTTTATTGAAAGTTTTAATTTTATCGTGCATTTCTTTGTTTAATTTTTATTATTTAACTTTTGAATTTTTATATTAATAATCTCTAAGTTTATTTTAATTTTTTCAAGTTTTTCTATTTTTTTAAAAAATTTTTTTGTTATTTCTATAAAAAACTTTTTATGTTTATATGTTTAAGTGCTTGCTTGCTTTTCATTTTTTTTACGTAAACAACTATACGTTTAGTAGACAGACTTAGCTTCTAGATTATTTTTAGACCCTCAATCGACCCTTCATTTATTTTCGATATCCCAGAATGTTGTATTGATTATTGGTTAGATATTGACCCTTTGGCAACATTTAGATTAAATCCAAATATCTTTATACAAAAATCACGATATATGCTCGACGTAAACAAAGTTTCAAATTTATAAAACTTACACAGAATTATCAAATATAATTAAGCAAACACAAAACCTAACATCTTAGAAATGAAGAAAAAACTCTTAACATTATCAAATTTCCACACTTTAACACCAGTAAAGAAACTAGCATTACATGCAAAACGTAACCTAATTCACACATTTTCAAAAGCATATCTACTCAACAATACAATGCTAATATTTTACATTACACAAGTAATATTTTACAAAGATTTAAGTATCCTGACGCTAACTGCTGATTAATGAACTAAAGAATAAATGACACAGCACACACACGCACACACAACACACACACAACAAAATTACGTAATGTATACTAGATAAATTTTTTAGGCTTGTCTCTTTTATAGCTACCGCCCCCTTTCAGAAAAACTAAACTCTGCTCCATGCGACTATTTTAATTAAGCACTACTAGCAAGTAATGCTCTCGGCAACTATTTTTATTAAACACAACTGGTAACTCTGGTCTGTTAATTTTTATCCGCGGCAGATTTGGAAAAAAACTAGACATGATAAGTAAGCTTTTACGTAAAAACGCGTCAGCTACTCTATCTGTCATATAATAATAATGACCTCTTACGATTAACACTTTAAGACACATTCGCTGGATCCCCTGGTTCGTTATCATACCAAGTATATTTTTTTTTAATATCTACACACATGACGGCTTTTTCCCAAAAATCAATACTTATCAGCTAGGTAAAGATTCTTTATTTCTTAATAAATATGTATTCTGCATTTTTAAGAATATAATTGTAAATAATACATTATTAATATCATGTAAGATTAATTAAAACACATGTGACTATTAAAGCATCATTGGAAATGATTAATAGACAACATAGCCTAAAAAAATTATTCTTTCCCAGAAACGTGTTGGAATAAGACAGCGCAATAAACATCTGAAAGTAAAAGGCATACCCTAACGTGACGTCATCGTCGCACCCTTTAAAATGGATGTTGTATGTTGCTTGTGGTGGTTAAATCACTATTTAATATACTGTATGAGAAATAAACTATGTTAAAACTAATAATATTATTGATCTAAGTTTCATAAGCCTTGAAACAACTTGAAATTTAATTACATTATCATCATAAATAAATAAATAATAAGATATATTCTATTCCGGCTAAGCCCTACGATGATCGAATGACTGGTCATCAGAGAGAAGACCACTATAACGACATACGCACATCTCTTGTAGAGAAACTAAAAATCAATGGAACGTCATACCTAATGAGTTAAGATTATCGACGGAGAAACTTTTTTCATGGGCCAAAGAGATCTGAAACCATCGTTTGAATGTTGTAAGTGAACGTCACAATGTTGGTATTAAACAAGATTTGGACTACGATGGAGGCCGCATGAGGGCTCGGTAATTAATATCTCACATTTTCGGGCGACGATCAGTTCACACATGAACACGGAAATTTATGTAATCAGTACAGTTACCGAGATATACTGAATATTCGGGGCTGAAAGAGAATGATGGACGGTTCCTGCGAAGGATCATGTCCAGTCGGTAATTAGGCCATCTTTTACAAATTCAAGTAGTAAGCTACTAGATTGTTCATGTTTAGCTAAAGGCAAAGCGCGATGCACTGTAAACCGATGCAATTCGAGCCACAAAACTTACGTATTCAAACATCGTTACATAGTAAAGTTCACCTAAGAAAGGTGATTAGGTTGTGCCTTTAAGCCGTACAGTTTTGTTAGAAAAAACCAGCCAGAGGCATGCCGCATAATGGTCAAGATGATTCGAATTGCTGTACCAATAGAGAATCGAGGACAGAAATGCATTAAGCATAAAAAACTGTGGCTATGGAAATACTACAGATTCTTTCCATAGTAATGATTTTGAAAAAATCGAGAATCAATCGAAATATTCGCCAAGTATAGTCGTATTTGGTCCTGATGATAATGGAGTAAAATACTTTATAATCCATCTAACGAAGAACAAGAATGATCTATTTAATACATATATAGGCATGATAGGACTTTAATCATTACTAACATGCTATAACAGAAGTAAGCTAAGTTATGTTTTGAGAATACCAAAAACACGGGGCATATGAAATGAGATCTTTTTGCACATATTAAGTTCACAACTTTCAATCAGCAATAATAATCCGCTCATAAATTCAGACTGTAGAACTATGAATGTAGACAAGTGTCTATAACGATAAGTGTCAAGGGCTCATCTTAGATCATGACGGTATAATTCCACAATGAATATGATCCCGTAAATGTAATAACGTGAATTTATATAATGCACTTCTGTTTTAAAAAAACATCCTGGATAATCAATAACGCTGAAGAAATTAAGATTATGCAAATCCTCCTGCCCCTTGAGCAACATAATTGCTGTGATCGCACAAGGTACATTCAAACAACGATTAGACAACAAAAGGCCATTGCAAACCATGCAAATGACCAGGATTTGAGGGATTTTGAGGCAAGATGGCATATATGCACAAATGAAAAAAGAAAATTGCCGGACGTATCCACTGAATCCATGGATGGATCCGAAGGTTTACTATGATATCGAGACATAACCAGAGAAGATAAAGGTATGATGATAAGGAGAACGAATAAATCAGTAAAGATTAGCTTCTTATTACTGGTATGCGCAGATGATATGCGAATGATTGTATAGAATAAGCGAAACGGTGAGCAGGTCAGTTCCACAATTGTGGTCCCAAAATAACAAGAACATTTAAAATGGAAGAGAGTCCATCTATCAAAGATGTAAAATCAATTTATAGCTTCCTGATAACGGAAAGTTTTCAGAGAAGAACCCTAAGTCAAAGTAGTTGATATTGCTGGCCTATTTGGCGAAAAATTTGATCATCAGTTCGTATAAATGCATCATTACTAGGACACACCCAAGTATCGAAATCTATCAGGCAGAAAACCTTTATAAAAAGAGTAATAAATAATTTCAATGGATCCGATGGAAATATACACTTACCAGGGATAACATATGCATTTTCACAACATTGCATAAGAAAAGCCAATGCCTAAATGCAATGGGTGTTCAGTGAAAAAAGACAATCCAAAGGTTCTTCTTTCCTTATACATTTTTAAATGAAGATCATTGAATATAAAGGCACCTTTCCTGATAAGAAAAATTCTTCGAAGTAAGAATTAAATGCTCACCAGTATGAAAAGCATAGATTTGAAGAGTACCTATACATAAGTTCTCATAGGAAAGAATACAATAATTTTATGAAGAATGTGAAAAGTAATTGTGTACATAAGCGAATGTTTAATATACTAAGAAAATGTTTTGAGACGTTTAGGGGGAGTTTTTAAAGAATATGATATAGATTGTCTAGATAACAACACAACAATTGCATCTTTATGGACTTTACACTTTATAAAAATGATGTTTATGCCTGAGAGAAAAAAATCACATATTATCTGGGTGAGAGAACCACATAAACCTTTCACCTACGAGCAATTCGTTGGCTTCTTTGTATCAAGAAAAATGCCGCAATATAGACAACTAAGGCATGCTCGTAACGGTGGAGAGAAAGGGTTTAAAATTAAGAACAAGTGGCTTTACCCTGATGGGTTTGGTTATGTAAAAGGAGTGAAAACTGCTTTCCTATACCATGGTTGTGTCATTAATCGACTGGTGTAGTTCTCAGAAACAAAACAAAACAAAAACTAAGGCTAAACTCTCAATATCTTGTCCTACCCCTGCCAAGAAGATCAAGGTATAAGAAAAATCTTTACCTTTAATAACGTGTGTGGGAATGTGAATGGAAGGTTCAAAAGACACCAAATACCATTCAAGATCCTGATCAATGCCACGATGACTAACAGTAAAGCAATTAGTATCCTAATTACAACGTCTTAGCAAATTGAGTTTCTAACCAACCGACTCATCATAGAGCAATTTCATTATGTTGGAGGTCCGCCAACTGAAACCATTCGTGCATTAAACTACACCCTCCCAACTAAAAGGACGAAAGATCATGTAATATCTAGACTATAACAATCGCTTATCGCTTATGTTTCAACGAAACGAAATGAAGTATCACTTGTGCGATCCCCTGAAAACTATGAGGTGATAAAGTAACCTCGACATTAAAATCTTTAAGAAATGGTAATCAATGTAAATATTTCGGAAGAGCTCTACAATAAGATTCTTCACCTCCTCAGAACTTATACATCCCGTCCTGCATAACGAACCTAAAATAAATTAATTATTACCACTCTGTGCAAAATGCGTGTTGAAGAAAAATTGTGCGAAATGCAATCCATGACAAAATGACCGTGCTATTGAAGAGTGTACTACCAACACCATGAATTCAGTTAGCATTAGAGATGGTTAACGATAATTAAAATTTTTTGAAGTTTGGTCGTTTAAAGAGAAGGAGTTTTGTACTATTTGAAGGAAATATGTGAACCACTATTTCTCAAAAATAAAAACAAGGACATACAGCGTACACACACCCAAAATAAATAATTCGCGAAGAACGAATCGCTGATTTCCGATTAGAAAACTATAAAGAGTTTGTCCGTCTTTTCAGAGAGAAAAGGAAGTGTGAATCGAACTTGACTTATTAACCACATCCCAGAACACCCGGGAAATCGCGGTTAATTGCAAAATTATGCATCAATTACTCTTTGGGGAAATTGCACAAAAACGCCTAACAAAGCAGAGATGTAAGTGAAAATGATACTAGTGCTAAACAAGTATTGCGGAACCAACTAATCATCAATGCGACAATGAAGTCAAACTAGCGTTTCTTCACCAATGGCCTGTACAATATGATTTGATACAGTATAAGTCAAACAATGCACTACGCCCGAACGCAAATAGTCGAACACCTAGCTACAATATTTCCTATCACACGCATACGTTATCACGAACACTGCATATGCACAGTATTAATTATAACACGAAAACTACTACAAGATACAACGAAGGGCATTGTACTGCAGATACAAACAGACCTCTGGTATTTTGAATCGCTGGGAAGAAAACGATGAAGTATTATATAGGAAACAGGAAACTTTATTAGGTAAACATCACAAGATGAAATAGCACGAATACCCGGTATTTCTGGGTCATACGCCGAGATATCCTTTGTGTGTACTTGGACGACCTAACGTCTTACGACTTTAGAATAAGAACTGCAGAATGGAAATATAAAATAATCATTGTAAAAGACTAAAGGTCTTACAATCAAATAAGATAACAAAGGGGATATCTATTACAATTTTTACGAAAAATTGTAAAGTTAACTGTAATGAATCGTTTGTTCTGAAATCAGATTATTAATGGTACGATCGATAGTCATTGTACAAATGAATATAAAAAACCATGATGTTACGTGAAGGCAAATATGATCACAGATTTTGATAATGTGATAAAAGATGATGTACGAGACGATGACCTACCTCATAAAAAAGCTGCACGAATAGACGAGTCACCGAATCCTAATGCTAATTTTACACGGAAGTAACAGAGGAGGGTTATGTTATAATGTGTCTAATAGAACTAATAGACGCCACGTCCATTGAGGTTGTAGAGCCGCCTAGCACAAAACATTATCTAAAGAAGAAATACATACTTATTTGGATACCAACAATCGGCTAAACATTAGGTATAATGTAGCACAAGTAGTAGACGTTTTATATAGATTAAAAATTATTATAATCTATGTACTAATGTATAAATGTTTCAAATGTTTATTTCCATGTACAAATACTTCCTGAATAAATAAAATGTAGATCAATAAAAGTTATTTTTATTAGCCCTTTCAAATAAAATCATTTTCCATGTTTAGAGTTGGAAAATTTTCTGAACAGGGGGCGGAGCCTAAAAGAGATAAGCCTAAAAACTATTTCAGGTTTTACTATTACGTAATGTCGTGTTTCGTGTGTTTGTATTCGTGTACGGCGTTTGTATTTATGCCGTGTGAGTGTGTGTGTGTGACGTAAAACAAGAAAATGAGATGACCACAATTAGGTCAGAGATACGTTCAAATCTTTGTAAAATATACTGTGTATAATCGTAAAAATTAGCATTGATATGTTGAGAATGCTTGAAAAAGTGTGACATAGATTAACGTTTTTGCAATTAATTGCTAGTTTCTTTACTGGGTGTATAAGATGTGGGGATTTTGATAATGTTAACATTTAATTCAATGTGTTAAGTTGTTAGGATTGTCTTTGTACATTATACCATCTTTCATTTTAGCTTTATTAAATGTTAAAAAACCTCAGCAAAACATCCAGCATCTCCTGACGTAAAGTTTGGATACATGAATTAATGATTTTATGTTTAAATTTAGAAGGAACACTCAAAAAATGTGCCCTTATAATCAATAGATCAATAGAATCATACTAGGCCCAGAATCGGATAAGGAAAGGCTGGGGTGGGTTTATCGATTGATTTACGTGATTTACTCTTTAGGGTATGTAAAACGATAAAATTTTACCATATCAAAGGGAACAAAAGTAATAAAAAATTTAACATGAGAAAACTGTAACTTACGGAATAAAAAAAAAAAATTAAAAAAAATAGAAAAAAATTAATATTAAAATAAAGTTAGAAAAACTTAAAAAAATTAAAAAGTTAAACAAAAAAATTAACAAAGCTAAATTTAACAAAAACTTTCCAAAAAAAAATAAAAAAAAGTTAGAAAAGTAAATTAAATAAAAAAAAAAAAATAAAATGAAAAAAATAAAAATAAAAATAAAATAAAAAATAAAGTTAGAAATAAATTTAAAATAAAAATAAAAAATAAAAATTAAAATAATAAATTAAACACAAAGTTTAAATGTAAACAAAACTGTAAAGTTTCAACTTAGAAAAAATTATATTAGTTAACGTTTATAAAGAGAAAATGAGATTTGAAATATAAAATGCTATTTCTTTCAAAACATCTTAGAAAATTAAAGGTTATCTTTGCCAAGTGCGATGCAAGATTGACATATGTACATCTTAGAAACGAAGCAGTTATGTAAACAGTAAAGAAAAATGTATTATATAAATGCAATGTTTACATATGTCAGGCAGCGGCAGATGGCTCCAGCACCGTGACACTACCAACTCTGAATCCTTCCTCCTATCCTCATTCTTCTTACCTTCTCCTTTCCATCACATTCTTCCTTCCTCCTTCTTCCTTCTTCTTCTCATGCAAATTTCTCTTCTTCTTTTTTTCAGGAAGGGACCCCTCCGGGGGGTCCCTGAACTCCGATCCAATCCGACACCAACTCCGATCTCCGTCTCCGAACTCTCGGACTCCTCAATCCCAGCCCTCCGAGTTTCAGATCCTCTACGATCAATTTTAATTCTTTTTGTGGGGGCCGCCGATCCACCTTACGGGGGAGGCATGCAGAGGAACGTAAAGACTCGTCTCCCGACGAGATTGCGTCTCATATAACTCCATCCAAATTTCATCTCAATAAACGTATAAAGCCTAAGCATGCTTTTCAGAATGGAGACGACTATTGACCTTGGGCGCTTAAAGGGGCAAGCACCACCACTATCAAGGGGTGACCTCAGGAAGTCACAAAAACTGCGTCTGTGGATCAGTTTATCACACACAATGACCACAAACCAAAGTTTAAAGCAAATAGCTCTATTCCTATCAATATGAAAGGGTGGCCGCGGACTGGATACTCTTACTACAGCATTAATTCGAATGAAAAATTATTGTAATTTCATTTTCTTTCGATTCACATTTTAAATCGTGCTAAATGACAACCAGAGACCACGTAGAAGACGATTTAAAGATGCGAATATTATAAAGGGTAATCAGAACACGATAAAGTCGATGGACATCATCAAAACATGATCATATCGATCAATTATAAACTTCTAGGAACCAAAAAACCCTTTTGAGGGGACTCCGCCCCTACTTTGGGACGTAAAATCCTTGACGTTTCAGGCTCAAAATCCGATTCGGAAGTCGGCTTCCAGCACCTCTAAATTAGGTTCTCAAGCTGAACCTTGAAAAACCTTAACTTGACAAACGTCCACCTTGAAAAAAACAAAAAACTGAAATATTATAATTTACAAGTCAGCTGCCGACATGACTGGAATTCCCAAAAAACCTTCACTAGTGATTTTCAAGTCTTTGCCCTTCGACGGGCAGGGCTGCCAATGGGAAAAATCCCCCCAAAATACCTCCGAGTTGGTTGATTATGACACTGAATTAATGTACCAAACAGTTAAAAAGTCAGCTAAAAAAAACAAGTAGCTAAAAAATGCTTTCCAAAAGTGCACAAATTTTTAAAGCGATTACGGTCTACCCCTTTTAAAGGAACCAAAAAGCCCTCTGGGGGCTCTGCCCTATTTTGGGAGGACTAAACCTCCGACCAAAGGAATACCCTAAGGGTAAACCACAAAGATGGTAGCGATCGGGGTCTCTCGGCATTTCCTGCCGTCAGTTGTACACTACCCCTAAAAAAAATAAAACTACAAAACCCTTATAAAATTTTTAAAATTATTTTTTTATATTATATATACTATTAATAATATATATATATTCTATATATAATATATATAATATATATATATATATTAAATACTATATAATATATATAATATATATATATAATATATATATTTGTATATATTTTCAGATGGCCCCAAAAAAGCAAAGATTTCTAAAACTCTCCAAATATCCTTTTATGAAGACGTTTCTGACGAAGGAGTGGGAGGTTGTGGAAGAAGAGAAAGGTAATGTAGATACGATCTACAACGCCTCTATAGAAGTGGTTTGGCCTTCTTTTCAGACATTTCTGGAGAGAAATGGGTATTCGGACAACTTCTGCAGCAAGGTTTTGTTTGGAAAGCTAATGAATCTTTGTGGAATTGAAAAGATGAGGAGAGGACCTCGAGGAAAACAAAAATATTTTTATTATCCTATTAAACCAGTTAAATGCTCTAAGACCGAGTCTTTGTTCATACGTTCTTTACACTCAACGTTAAGTCAGAGGTATTTGAGACTTTCTGACAACGTAAAGAAGTTGATTCACGAAGAAGTTTTGCAGAAGAAATTAAATTCTCTTTCTTATGGAACAAATGATTCAATCGACACATCTTTTCACTTCCCTAAATTACCTGAAGTAGATGGAGTATCAGTAAAGGTTCTTTCACCCCTTGAACAAGCTACGAATCAAAATCAATCATGTTCGACTATTATGAATGATACATTCGGAACAGATCTCATAACTAATTATCCTCTAAATTTTCCTATCACCTCTATTAATAATCTAGCAGATACATTCCCTACTAATAGTATCAGTGACCTGTTTTCAGATAGTGATTCCAAAACTGCACCTACTTGTTCTTTCCAAGAAAGTGAACCGGATATTTTTAGCAACCTCGGTCTACTGGGAATTTAAGGACCAAGGATACAATGACTTCCATTTCATAAATCAACACACTACTGTTTAATACTTCCCTAACCTACCAGACAGACGGCATGAAACTTCACGAAAATTACGAAACGAAACTCTGGTTCATGCTAACCTTTGAGCCAACCTCTAACATAACAGTGAAGCTTTTTAATCAATTCGTTTGGCGTCTTTCTTAGAGTGTGCAGAACTTCTTTGAACCTTTACCCCAATTTTTTTTTATTATACAAGGAGGGTTTTAACAATATGTACAAATTTGTGTCATACGTCGCGAATCCTAAATGATTAGTGCACACGGAGTCTCCAATTGCAAGTACAGGAAAATTGCTGGATTGTGATTTTTGTAAGTGGCAAAAAAAAAACCTAAAAGATTAAAGAATCATCTGCATCTTTTTTTCTTATTTGTATTTGTGAAAATTTAATGATATATATACAATATATATAATATAATAATATACATATATAAATAATATATATATAATAGTATATATATATATATATATATATATATATACTTTATATTATATATATAATACCTATATATATATATATATATATATATATAAATATATTTTATATATATACAATATAATATATAATATATATATAATATAATATTATATATATATATATAATATATATATAATATATATATATATATATATATATAATAGTATATTTAATATAATATATATAATATATTTTATATATATATTATAATATTATAATATAATATATATAATATTAATATATATATATATATATCATTACAATATCGCTATATAAGATTTATTCATATTAGCTTTGACAATTTGATTACTATATATAATAATATATAATATATATAATATATACTATATATATTATATAATATATATAATTAATATAATATATAATATATATGCCAAGCGTGTGACGCATATGATAAGAGACGCCCGTCAGAGGTAAAAATTTGCACTATTGGAAGAAAAAAAAAAGTTTGAACGAATCTCAAAAGTTATGAGATTTTTTCGAGATATATAAAAAAGTATACAAAAAATAAATTCTTTGAAAACATTTATTAAACATGGAATAAAACTCCAGGAATAGTGAGATTTTTGTTCCTTAACAAAAAAAAAAAAAACAAACCAAAAAAAAAGAAACCAAAAAAACTTTCTGAAAACAATTAAACCTGCCGATGTCTATTACATTTTTTTAAAGAGTTTTAATGTTAAGGAAAATTGATTATTATTATTATTATTATTATATTATTATTATTATTATTATCTAATTATATAATTAATTATTATTATTATTAATATTATTATTAATAGTAAGCGTAGTAGTAGTCCAAGTAGTAGGAAGTATAACTGTAAGTAATAAAGTATTAGGGCTTTGTGTTAAGTAGTAGTTAGTGGTGGTAGCAATTGGTGGAAGTTAAGAGGGGATGGGTAAGGGGGGGGGAAGTAGGGCTTAATAAGTGTTAAAATCTTAATGAAGAAAACGTAATATCCCGAAATCCTTACTAAGAGTAAAAATTCGCCAAAGGCAGCGATATTGTACCAATGGACGAAGATTAACCAGAGCAGTTACCCGTTGATTGCAAAAAAACAAAAAACAAAAAAAAAACAAAAAAAAAATTTATTTAAAAACTTTAATGAATATAATTTGCTGACCTAGAATAGAGAAGGAAATACGATTTTACAAACAGAATTCAATTTTGGTCTAATAAAAATAGAAACAACGCATGTTGTTGGGTAAAATCGAGAGAAAGTAAATATTTAGAATTAAGAATTTAATTAAAAAAAAAATCTGAATATAAAAATTTTGTACTTTAAATATTTCTTTTAAAGAAATTCACATTGATTTTTGTTATAGATAGAACTATAAATTTATTACTTTCTTCGTTCTGGTAGCGCGAATTGTTTCCTAAATGGAAATATAACAACGTGCCTAAAAGAATTTTCAACAGAGACGTGATGATAAAAAGCCGAAGCTTGAAACTTTATCTGATGCTAAAAGAAAAATTTAAATATCTAAAATTATGAGAGAGAGAGAGAGAGATTTTCACAGAAAATTTTAACTTCACTCGACATTTAACACCTCATCTGCAGCTTTAAATATTTGCCGTTCGATTATCTAACTAAAACCCTTGTAGTCTTGATCGGTTAATACGTATTTTCAGCTTTTGAAAAAAATAATGGTATTCACGTTTTGCCAAATTTTAAAAATGAGATTAAAAAGAGATTAAAGAGTAAATTTTATAGCTTAACCAGTTAAGTACATTTACATATTTTTAACTGAATTTCAATATTTGTTTTACCTACTTATACCAAGTATTTCCTGGGCATCCTTTGTTTGGAAATACCTGTTTAATAACCAATTTTAACTCGTTTCTATAAATGGTAGCGCATTTGCTTAAATTTTCACGATTACAAATTTAGAACTTAACTCTTATAAGTACATTTTTTCCTAAATTTCTAGTATTTGTCAAAATTAATTGCTTTATTTTCTGCTGAAAGTGGTTGCGTGATTCTCTAACAACTTGAGGCTGGTTACATTCCTGTTTAAGCAATGGCTATTCCGTTCAAGATTTGAAAAAATTAATGCTGTTTCAGTTGACATGCAAATTCAACCAAAGGCAGCGAATTAGCAGAATTTAAAATTTTAATAGTTTTAAGGTAGTGTCTTTACATTACGTTTTTTATAAATCTTTAAGGTACAATATTTTGTTGGTTTGTTAAATTATCCAAAATAGGAATAAAATATTGTTAAATGTTTAATGAAGAAAATTCTTTTTTAACTTCCGTTAAAATTTACGCCTTGTTTCTTAATTTTGTCACGGAGTTAGGCGAGAATTGCGAGTAGAACTTCTGTCAAGGGGACAAAGTACGGATCTTAGTTGGCCATAGATTTCAACATTTGAGCGATTATTGGATTGAGTAATAATCTTTAGAATTGAGTTTTAACGGTTTTTTTCAGCATGTTGCAAAAGAAGTATCGCTCCTCTCATTTTGAAATGCTAATGGTTCGAGAAAAGCAGAAACGTGACAATTGTGCATTAAGGTAGCTTGGCCTAAGGTGTCGTTAACATGACGTTTTTTAAAGAAATTTCGCCATTATATAAAAGTCGCCTAAAATGGGTAGTTGATGTTCAGGTAGTTTTTGAAGAAACTCTGTTTGGTGAATAAAAAATCTTTATAGGACTCTCATTGAAAGCTTATCGGCTTTTGCGTTTCTTACATATTCACACTTCATCTAAAACTTTTCTCTTGTAGGAAATCTCTTAAAGCAATGTGTCGTTACGATTTTTTTCTTACAATGTCTCCTAACATTTGAAGTATTATCTGGGTTCAAGCTTAAAATTGAGTTTTTAAGCGGTGATGTTGGCAGCATTTGAGAAGAAAATTGGTGTTTTCATTGAAATGCATTGTCAAAAAGCGAAAAGTGAGATTTATTAATTTTTACGGTGTTTCTGGTTAAATTGACGTTCTTTTTACGCATTGAAATTCTCAAATAGTGTGTTTTTATATTTACCAAATATTTCATTAGTTGTGAAGATCTTGTTTTAGTAAAAAATTTAACTTGTATCAATAGATCGGTTTTTTCTCAAATTTCAACATTACAAATTATAGAACTCTTACAAAGTACGATTTTCCTAAAATTTCAACATTTTGAAATTATTTGTAGAACTTAACAGATTTTGAGCCCCCGAAGCTTGTTCTCGGAAAGCGGCCGGCAGGACAATAATGGAACAAAGTGAGGGCGCTCGACGAGCAGCGCCCAAAAGGAGTTTTTAACGGATATAGTTTTCAGCATTTGAAAAAATTAATGTGTTACCAAATTGGAAATGCAATTCAAAAAGACAGGAAAGTGAATTCATTATATTGTTTAGTAGTCTTATAAGACTTGGACGGTTTGTCATTTAGATGATAGAATGTTGCCTGACATGGAATTTGTTCGGTCTTTACGTTTATTACTTCGGCCCTCCACATATTTCCACCTCTCTTCTCCAGCTCTTTTGGTGGTGGTAAATCCCTCCTTGGTTTTTGTTTCTTACATATAAAAATTCTGTTCTTACAGTGTGCTTGATCACGTTAATTTACGGGGGGTGCCAGGCCATTTTTGTTCTTAAGGAAGACCAATTTTCAACCAAGTTACAGAATGTGTGAGAGACTCTGGTCAGGAGACAGTGGGCACAAGTGGCTAGGTGCTGCCTAAAGGACCTATGTGCAAGCGCAGTGCTCATGAAGATTATATTTAGGCAGGGGCAGAACGTTAAGAGGTCTATCAAAAATTGTTTAAGGTAGGATATTAACGGCGGCGGGCAGGGTCATTTTCCGGCATGTGTAGAAAAATAATGAGCAAACAGCGCAGCAAGGCAGCAAACCGCCACCCGTAAAAGCAAAGGTGTTTCATTGAAATTTCAAGTTTGGCAAACAAGAGGCTTGGTAAAAATAGAAGCCAGATTGAATTATGAATATAAAAGGTGATCTGTGGGTATTAGTCTAATAAAAGGCCCATCATGAAAGCAGGCACTGCATAAAAAGGACACTGGGGCCACTGGTACAGGCAGGTAATGGCTGGCTGATGCACTTTCCGGGGCTCCTCTCCTTCTTTGTTCTCTGTTATACAATAAGTAATTTCGTTTAGTCGCGGGGCTCCCTTCCCCGAGAGGGTCCGCATAGTCGGTGAAGTAAGTTTTCCAGTCCCGAAAGATTGGTAATATTTTTCCGGGCCGGGGTCGCGGGGGCCTGGGAGAACCGCACGATTCGTTTTTAATGAGTTATATTTCGAATGTTATTTGGTGGATTGTTATAATGAATAGTATGACACAGAGGATTATTCCCGGGATCAGTTGCCACGCCCTATTATGACAAAGATTCCTTTTTTACGTTGAAATAGAGGCACGAATAAAATGTATTACGGGAATCCTTTCCCAACAACCGATTACGCTAGCTTTTTGCCCTTCGGATTTTTCACAAAATAGTAGAAACTCCTAAAAGTCACGATTTTTAGCGCACATCAATATTGTGTTGTCATTTAGCCAGTGTTGTGACAATATTATTTGTTAATCACTATAAAATTGAGTTCCTGACGGTTTACGGCTATTTTCAGCATTCTATGAAATTATAACAGAATCGTATGAAAGGTCTTCATTGAAATGCAATTTTTAAAAAAGCAGAAAAGAGATTTTATTTATTGTGTTTATAGGAAAATAAAAAATCTGAACAGTTTTTATAATAGAAAATCTTCAATAGGTTTGGATTTTAATACGAAACAATATTCATTAGTTACGGTGAAGAAAACCTAGTTATTAATTAACAAACTCTAATTAACTTCAAGTAGAAATTACGCAAGTCTTTTCTCGCGTTAAACATTCATCTCACCATTACAAACTCTGTAGGCGCCTCCCGTGGGCTGGAAAACCCGATTATCGAACAACTTTCTGCTCTAAACAGAGGTACGCATTGTATTTTTACTACAAAATATTCAACATAAATTGTTGAAATGTATTAGTTTTCTTAGGCCTATAAATCCCTTCCTTAAAAGTTGCGTATACGTAAAGATTGTTCCCGACTTCCCTTTGAGACGTGTTTAACCAGCAGGGTTGGGTATTTCGCCATTTGAGAAAAAATAACATGTGATGTTGCATTGAATGACTTATTTTTGCACCGATAATACTGCTAGTAAAACGTTGTAATTTTGGGTTATTAGTAGTTAGGTCTACGTAATTGCTGTGTTCGCTGAGTAAGGGATTGAAATCCCGTCATAGGTTTTAAATTCTTTTTTATTTATAAAAGAAATTTTCATAATTTTTCTAAAAATCAATAGAACGAAAAGGGCTGGTCATCCCAGTTAAAGTCGAGCTTTACCAACGAGATTGGCTAGAAGGAACTAAAATAACTAACCTTTGCGCCTCTTCTGGCAATAAATGGCAGTAGGGTGCCTCTCCTCTCTCTCTCAGTCTATCTGGTGTCGTTCTTGTTCGGCATACCCTCTTTCCTCAACTTTGACGTTGGAATAACAGACGTCAGGAGCGCCTCGGGTGCAACTGACGGGCGATTGGCTTAAGAGAAGTAAACCCTCCGCAACTTGGACCTGGCTCGTCCCCCTATAGCACATAAGGATCTGTCCTCTGTTGGACGTTCCCGTCGTCCGTACGCAAGAGGAGCCGAGGGTGGTTCCCTTCTTCTCTTCGTTCTGTCCCGTCGGCGGGCGGAACACAGAACCCCACTACCGGATTCGCCCGGAACGGTAAGATTAGGAGCCCCCACTTGATGGGCAGGGCGGAGGTCAACGTCAAAGCGGACGTTCGGAACGGCCCCGGGCTGCTTGGCGCCGCTCTGGAACTGGGTTAAGTCGCCGTGGGATATGCTTCTTGGGTTGAAAAATTGAGCAAAAAGTCGATGATACACACCCTATCCTGAAGTTATGCTCTCCTTTGCCACACGCTACTGCGCGAAAATCAATTCCCAGAGATTGGGCGTTAGAAACTAAAAACGCATCTCACGATGTGTTGCCCGTGTGTCTTTGCTTGCTCGATCAACGGAGTGGTAATTCGCCACCGGCAGGCGCCCCTCCTTACTCGGTAGCTTAAACCCGAGCTGCCCGCAGACCGTACTTTTTGCCTGGAGTCTCGTTGGCTTTGAGGCTACTGTAGCTTCCATAATAGCATTATCGAGTAGGCCGAAAAAAGCAGGTAGGTTTCTATTTTTAACTAGGAACCCCGTCCGATTGGCGCGATTAGAAACCCCAAAGAACTTGGCTGGCTCCGTCCCCTATTTTAAGCTATAACATAAGGGATCTGTCTCTGTTGGGGGAAAGAAACGATAATCCACTTCGATACGCATAATATTTCCGTCAATAAGATAGGTTGTTGAAGAGACGAACCTGTTAATAAAAGGTAATGGATTTTTAACTCTTGGTCTCTTCTAAAATCATTAGTCGCCCTCGTTGTCTATTCGTAATCCAGTGTGGTTTCTTCCACCGAGTTTACCACGAATTTAAACAAAATTAGAACTCCCCAACTTTAAACCGAAGAGTACGCAGGATATTTTCCCGTCGCTCCAACACTCCCCCCTGCGATTCAACAATTTTGAAATTATTTGTTTAAATGGTACTTTACTAAATTAGTGAGTTCCCATTTTGGTGTCAGGCGATTTAACGTTTAATTAGTAATTCCCGTGACATGTTGGAAAAAGTGGGAAAAATACCCGGTGGTGTCATTGCAGGTTTGAAATAGCCAACGTCTTCTCAAAAGGCGGACAGTAAAAAGCCGCGCGCAACTTCTGCGGAGACCTAGGTATTTTAAATAGTTTATAGTTGCCTGCCGTGGGTCTGGTAGCAAGTTTGACGATTTGGGCTTTCTTTATTAGTGGGGTAATTTTCAATAAATTATATGTTTATTTACACATAACCAAAAATATTTCATAGTTAAGTTGGTAAATCACCCTGTATTAATTTAAAGGGAATAATAATCTAAACTTCATAAAAAATCCTTAGTACGCTTTTCTTAATTTTTCACATTACAATTCTTAGGTAACTTCACTTAAGGAAGTACAGAACTTTTATCGGCTCCTTGGTCTTTACACAAACATCTACTTTGCGGTACAAAATGGAATTATTTGGTAAATCTTAAAATTGAGTTTTAAACAGGGTTATTTTTCAGTCATTTTGATATGTCACCAACCAATGATGATACTCCTCCAAAAGGGTGCATTTTCAAAAACGCTTGGAAAAAGAGAATTATTAATTGATGGTGTATGAGCTGTATCAGCATGTCTTGTTATTGGATGGATCTGAGGCGTGTATTCTCTTACTTGGAAGACTTTCTTGGGTAATATCTGTTCCCCGTTGAATATGATATAACCAAAACTATCTTCATAATCACGTGTGTAGTGAAAAATCCGTTTTTAAACTAAAACCAAAATCCTTGTTGACTGGATATGACAATCTTCTACTCCGGCTATAATATTGGTTTCACTTACCAATCCTCACCATAATTTAACTGCCCGAATAGAAACTTTAAAAGTAACTATTTTATATTTATACTCATTCAAAATTTGAGATAAGTTAGTGTTCTGAAGGAGTAAACTAGGTTAAATCTTAAACTTGACACGAGTTGTGGTTGTACAGTGGTCATCGGCTTATTTTTTTGTTCGCGGTAGCAATCTTGAAAAAATAAATTAGGCTCGGGTTTCATTGAAATGCTAGTTCAAAAAGCAAAAGTGAATTATTAATTAGGGTTTAGGTGTGTAGGCTAACAGTTTTTTAATGAAAATTTCGGTAAGATTTCCAGTTTGCCGTCCTACGTTATAGTCTTATACCAAATATTTCGATTAGTTGTGAAGAACCCCTGATTTTAAGAAAAAGATGTGTGCGACCACATCTTCTAAAGACTTCCATTACGACTTTTTCCTGTATATTTCATTACCCAAATTTGAACTCTTAAAAGGTACGATTTATTCTAAATTGTCTTAACAATTCCCTGCAGGAAATTAGGTTTAACCTTGTTAAATCTAAAGGAGCCACTTGCACGGAACTTGTGATTTACCGCTTTTGCTGGCGGGCTCCGGTCTTGAGCTACTGTATATGGGTATTTTTACGACGCTCATTCCTTTTTGGGATAGGGGAACGCCATAATAATGGTGTGGGTTCACTTGAGATAAGCTAATTTCAAAAGAAGCACGAGAAAAGCGAATGTTCCCTATCGTGGTGCTAGCTGCTAATCATGTATAGGAAGACGTGAATGGTTAAATAACCTCGTGTCGGTTACCAAATTACTTTGTAAATGAAATTTCAAGTAGTGGTGTTAACTTCTTTAGTATACCAACATACTGGGCTTTCATTCTGTACCCTAGTTGGTGATTTTAAAGCCTACCTAATCATAGGGATTTTTTCGTCTCGTCTGGGACGTTTCCCGTCGTCGTCGTCAAGTGTTAATTACACTACAAAACCATTATTGGAGATAGAGCGTTTCTAAATTACGGTTCCTCCCTGATAACTTCCTTCTCACCATTTTGATCAACGGTTTATCTGTCAAGAACTCTTACGGCGTACGCCCTACGAGTATTTTCATTAAATATACTCCACACGATTCTAGAATCTAATTTAAGCCCCAACAGGTACACGAGATGCTGAGTAGAAATTGTCGGGCAGTTCCGGGTGAATTTAACGGTATTTTCAGCATTTGAAAAAATAATGATGTTTCATTGAAATGCTATTCAAAAAGCAGAAAAGTAAATTTGATAATAGTTTTAGGTGTTCTTAATTGACGTTTTTTAATGAAATTTTCAATATTTGTTTTGAGTATACAAATATTTCGAGTGTAAGTTTTTCGAATTTACTCTGTTGTTAATTAAATAATATAATCTACATTTCTCTAATAATTTCACGCTCAATTATACATTATACACTCATTACAAAATTAATAGAATCTTAAAGTACGATTTTTCTAAATTAGTTAAACATTATGAAGAGTTCTGGGATTGGCGGGATCCGTTAAAATACTGTTAAATAATTGATGTTTGGCGACGTTTCAAGGCGGGATAAATTTTCAGGCAACCTCTCGTGCGAGAGAGACATAAATGTGTATTTCATGGCATAATGCTAGACCTTTCCGAAAATATCATCTGAGGAAAAAAGAGAATATTAATAAGGTTGTAGGTTTTTTAGAGTGTAGTTTAAATTGACGTGGGCCGGGACTCTTGGTGAAATTAAACAAGTTCCCAATGGGATAGCAACCATTTTTGTAAGTTCAGCTTCTTGTTTAGTCACCCTGTTGTACAAAATATCGCAAACGGATTGGGGAGACCTTTCTTAAAAAAAACTTTATTTCCACCGAGTGTCACTTGTCCTTGTATGATCAAATTCGCTGTGGTTTAATATTGAAATTTCAGAGGTAATTATTTGTTTTTCGCTAAGTCTAGACCAGACGAGTGAGCTTCTTTCATTAGTTGGTCTGAAAAACATGCTCGGTCGTTTGTAAAAGACCAAAAATTCTATACTAACCCTCCGGTAAATTAGCGCCTGGGTTCCCGGGTTTGGGCATCTTTGAAATTATATCCAGGTATCTTTTACATTGCTAATTTTTATGATATTCCTTTCTTAAAAGCTAACGAATTGTGTTTCATAAATTTCAAGCCATACTTGAAGCATTAATTTAGCAAGGGTAAAGCTCCCGTTATAATTTGCCCCCAGTGGTTTTAGATCGGGCTTATTTGAGGCGATTTCATGATTAAAAATCCAATGTGTTTGTTCGATGAAATGCGTATTTTCAAGGAGCAGTTGGCGTCATGAAAAAAAGTGAATTTAATATTAGTAGTTGATTTTAAGTGTCTTAAAATGACGTTTTGTTGTGAAACTTCAATTATTTGTTGGTCCTGTAGAATATACCACCCATAAGTTTTCATATTAAGGTTTTCCGCTGAAAAAGCCTGCCTTTTTAAATATTAAAAATTTTCTAACTTATCGTAGACAAATTTAACGCTTTTTTAGTTCGTTTGCAAATTTCTCACATTACAATTTCAGCATAGAACTTCGTTGAAAAGATACGGATTTTTTCTAAATTTTTAGTCTTCAAACAGTTTGTCAAGAAGGCAATTGTTCGTGTTAAGAGAGGGAAGTTAATTCTTAAAATTGAGTTTTATTATATTTTCAGCATTTTGAAGAAGTTGTGATTGAAAAAAATATGTGTTTCATTGAAATATGCAATTTCCAAAATCAGAAATAAAGGGGAGAATCCTGTATTAATTGTTGATACTGAGAAAGGAAGCTACCATCGGTGATGTGAGATTGTAAAAAGAAGGGGTGTGGAATGTCCTCCCGTGTTCCTACAATTGACCGTTAATTATTTTAAAGAATCGAATCATCTGATTCTTATTTGTCATGTAGTTCTTGTTCTTTAATATTTCACTTCAGTTGGTGAGATATCTTGATTTCGTGGAGAAAAAATATAACTTCCAAAAATATTACGCCTTGTTGGTTAAAGAGTTTTCACAATTTTCCTCACACATATTCCTTTCCGTATCTCCATTAGAACTCTTAATAAGTTACGATTGGCCCCTTTCTTTCTAAATGCTTACAATCATTGAAATTATTTGCGCCGAAATTTGTTAAATGATTGAGTTTTAGTTTTCTTTAACGGGTCCCCTTATGCTCTCTTCCAGATTTCACACGCCCTGTAATTGATTCTCAGCATTGGAAAAAATAATAATCGTGTGACCCTCTCGACACATTATTAAATTTGCACAATTTTCAAAAAGGCTGCTGAGAGATGTGGGGAATTTATAATAGTTTTAAATGTGGGGCTTGAAGTTTAGATCACGTTTTTAATAGAACTCAGTTTCGTTAATATTACTCTGTTTGTATGAGGTGCCACGCTTTTACAAAACCGTATTTTCAGAAATTGTTGAAAACTTTTTTAATAAAACCCTAAATTGGCGAATGCTATTCATACTAAAATAAACTTTAAGTACTCTTAAATTAATTTCACAAAATTCGGCCGCGACGTAGAACGTGCCTATAAAAGTACGATTTTTTCCTTAAATATTCACGTATATTCCTGACTGTATTTACCTTCGGTTAATGTTCAATCGTCAAGGTTCTATATAAGTTGCGCGAGCCATGTTATTTTTAGACGTATTTCAGGGGCCATCTGCACAGTCCGAAAGGATGTAATAAGTGTCGTTTTCATTGGAATCTCGCCAGACGTGTGTGAATGCTCCGAGAGAGAAGTGCGTGTATGAATAATCCTGTCGAGTGAAGTGTTAATATTTATGTTTGAACGCGGGTGTCATAGTCGTTGAGGCGATGGGTGCGATACGTTTTCGCTTTAATGAAATCTTCCCAAACGCAAGCTATTTGGCTTGTTGCGTAATATACCATAAATATGTTCATTAGTTAGGTGAAAACCTGTTTTAATAAGCAGAGTAGTTGGACTGGTGTCTAAATTGACGCTTTTGCTGTAAATGTTTCACATTACAAATTAGTGGACGTTATGAACTCTTAAAAGTGTAGGAGATCTTTTTCCGTAAAGTATTCAAATATTGAATTATTTAGGTGGTAATTTTAAAAATTGAGGCTACCATCGGAAACTGAATATGTAGTATTAAACTGTGTGATGTGTGTTAATAGATTTTGGTCAGGTGTATATGTCCTTGCCCCCTCGGTATGAATAAAAACTCAAAAGATCGGAGCAAGCCGATCGATGAGCCTCGGGGCGGAGTATTCCTCTTCGTATTTCTCAATTCCTCGGCATCCCCGCTTGGAAGTTCTTCGGTCTGGGGATGCTTCCCTCAGGTCCCCACCGATGGTCCCTGTGGATCCTATTGAAAAAATGCATGTAGTGCGTTGATGGTTCTGGTAGATAGAAGGCAGGAAGACGATGGTGAATTATGGGAGGATTACCCTAATGTGAGAGTGTTGGTGGTGTGGTCTAGGGGTGGGGTGTGCTGTGAAAAGATTGAAAAGTGTTTTTAATGAAATTTCTAAGCATCCTGTATTGGTTTTTATATACCAAATTATGGGGTGTCATTAGTTGTGAGAAAACCGTTTTAATAAGAAGATATTTGATACCTCTCTAAAATGACGCTCTTTTCTTATATTTTCAACCATAATACAATTTAGAACTCTTAAAAGTTACGATTTTTCCTAAATTTATCTAATTTTTAAAATGTATTGTTAAAATCTAAAGCATGATTGTTTTTTTACGGATTGGTTTTCAGCACATGTTGAAAAAAGTAATGTTTCATTGAAACCAATGTCAAAAAGGCGAAAAGCCGAATTGGCGGGGCTTTAACGGTATTAAGATAGAAGTTTAAATCTACATATTAATAAAATAACCTGATGAAATTTTCCACTACTAACTTTAATTACCAAAATATTGTTAACTTATTGGTTAAAAGTGGTTTCTTAATATAAACTACAAGTTTAACTTCTAAAATACGGTTTTTCTTAAATTTCACATGTACAAATTAAGAACTCTTAAAGTACGATCTGCTCTCGAGTTAAGAAATTTCAGACAGTTGAATATGGGGGAAAATCTAAAATTGAGTTTTTACACGGGGATTTGTCGAAAGCATTGTTGAAAAACCGGAATGAATGCCTGTGTCAATTGAGAAGTTAGCTATTTCGAATGAAGGCGGAAGTAAGGTGAAGTTTATTAGGTAGGTTTAGGTGTCTGTAAATTGACGGTTTTTTTTAAGTGAGCAACGTTCATAGTTTGGTAGTTTTACGTATACCAAATTATTCCATGTTAGTTAGGTTGCGAAAAACCTGTTTTAATAAGAAATTTTAACTCTCTTACATGAATTACGGCGTGTTTTTCTTAAATTCACGCATTACAAATTTAGAAGACTCTAAGAAGTACGGATTGTGTTTCTAAATTTTAACGATTGTGAATTTTTTGTTGGTTTAAATCTGTGAAAATTTAGAAGTTTTTTAAGCGTGGGTATGTTTCGTAGCATGGTTGAAAAATAATGTGTTTCATTGAATGCAACTTCCAAAAATCGAAAAGAGAATTTATGTACAGTGATATAGTTTTAGGGGGGTTTCAATTGTCTGTGAGAAGTTTGACGTGGTGTTTGAATGAAATCGTTTGCGAGATATTTGTTTTTATCTAGCCACGATATTTCTAGTTAGTTGTGGAAGAACCTGTTTTGGAATAACAAGATGTTGGTAACTTCTAAGGAATTTGACGCTTGTGCTGTAAAGTTTTTTTCACATTGAGGCGGAAATTGGTACGAATCTCTTATAAAGTGACGAGTATTTTCAAAATTCGAGCATTTTGAAATTATTTTGCGTAAATCTTAAACAATTGGAGTGTTTTGACGGTATGGTTTCAGCAGTTATGAAAAAGATTAATGTGTTCAATGTTTGAAGCATGATGCTGATCTGTGCAAATATTCAGAAAAGTGGAAATTTTAGTAAAGAGTGTTTAGGTTGTCTTATAATTGACGTTTTTTTTAATTTGAAAGTTTCGAATATTTGTGGTGTTTTTATAATACAAATAGTGTATTTGTAGAATACAAATAAGTCCTTGAGTTAATAGAACAAATGTTTAAATGTTATGGAAAACTCACGCTTTTTTCGTGTAAATGTTTTCAACATTTACAAATTTAGAACTTCTTTAAGACGTACGGATTTTTTTCTAAGATTGTTAAACATGGTTTGAAATTTGTTGGTAATGCGTAAATGAGTTTTTTGTACTGGCGGTATTTTCAGGCATTGAAAAAAATTAATGGTGTTTCATTGAAATGGGCAATTTGCACAAAAAAATCCAGACAAAGACAAGGGTTACTTGGAGATTGTTGTTAGGTGTTTTAAATTGACGTTTTTTAATGAGAATTCATAATATTTTGTTTTTTATATACCAAATATTTCAATTAGTTGTGACAACCTGTTTTAATAACAAAATTTTAACTTCCTAAAATTACCGCTTTTTCTTAAATTTTTTCAACATTATCAATAATTTTAGAACTCTTAAAAGTAACGATTTTTCTTGCCAAAATTTCAACATTTGAAATTATTTGCCAAATCTTAAAATTTGAGTTTTTAACGTAATTTTCAGCATTTGAAAAAAGAATAAGTGTGTTTTCATTGAAATGCAATTTCAAAGGCGAAAGAGCGGTGACGTTTACTGTAACTAGTTTAGTGTTGCTTAAATCTGACGCTTTTTTAGACTCGAGTAATTTCAATGATGTTGGTTGGTTGTATATGACTATTGTCATTACGTTGTTGAAAACCTCCTTTTTAATAAAAAGAATTAAGCTTCTAAAAATATCCGCTTTTTCTACAAATTTTTCACAGAAATTCTAAGAACCTTAAAAGTCACGATTTTTCCCTAAATTTCAACATTTGAAATTAATTTGTTAATCTTAAACTTGAGTTTTTAGCGGTATTTTCTGCATTTGTTGGCACAAAATGTGTTTTCATTTTGAAATGACAAAAAAAAATTTTAAAAATCAGAAAAGAGAATTTGATTAATTGTTTTACGGGTGACTATAAATGTGACGTGTTTTTTAATGAAATTTCGAAATTTGTTTTTATATTAACCAAATATTTCATTAGGTTGTGAAGAAACCGCTAGTGTTTGATACACAGAATGTAACTTTCTAACAAATTAACGCGCTTTTTGGCTTAACACTTTGTCACCTCTCACAAGGAATTGGTAGTAACTCTTAAGAGGAGTACAATTATTCATATTATTTCAACACCTCCATGAAAGTTATTTGGATAAATCTATAAGAATTGAGTTTTGTAAACGGTATTTTCAGCATATAAAAACACCAAGTGAATGCGTGTTTCATGTGAAGATTGCTGATTTCCAAAAAGCAAGAAAAGCCTGAATTTGATAAGTAAGTTTTCAGGTGTCCGTAAATCTGACGTTTTTTAATGAAATTTCGAATATTTGTTTTTTATATAGCAAATATTTCATTAGTTGCTGAAAACCCTGTTGTTAATAAAAAATTTAATTCTAAAATTACGCTTTTTCTTAAATTTTCTACATTACAGCCCTCTCTAGACCTCCTCCTAACAAGTACGCATGTTTTCTTTAGAACCATTTTAAACGATTATCGAATTTGTTGTAATCCTTAAAATTGGTTTTTTAACGATTGATTTCGACATTGAAAAAATAATGTGTTTCAGTTGAAATGCAATTTCAAAAAATCAGAAAATATGAATTCATTTAATTGTTTTAGGTGATCTTAACACTTGACGTTTTTTTTATGACATTTCAATTATTTGTTATTTATTATACTAATTATTATTATTAGTTGTGAAAAGCCTCGTTTTAATAACAAATTTAACTTCAAAATTACGCTTTTGCTTTTAAATTTTCACATAATACAAATTTAAGAACTCTTAAAAGTGACGATGGTCGTTTTCTGAGAATTTCGAACATTCTGGAGAGATGTAGTTGGTAATTTTAAAAATGAAGTTGTTTAACGGTATTTTGCAGCATTTTGAAAAAATTAAGTGTGTGTTCAGTGATACTATTTCAAAAAGCACAAAAGGGAATTTATTAATAGTTTTAGTAATGTCCTTATAAATTTGCACGTTTTTTAATGAAGATGTTCGAAATATTTTGTTGGTTATATACCAAATCATGTTCATGTGAGTGTTTGAAACTTTTAAGTAAAAAATTTAGAGCTTCTCAAATTCCCACGCTTTTTCCTTAAATTGTTTCACACAGGTGTTTTTTATCTATGTGGGTTGATTTATGTCAACAATTTCACGACATTGAAAGATCAAATTTGGTTAATTCTTAAATTGAGTTTTTAACGGGTTTTATTTTTACGCATTTGAAAAAATAATGTGTTTCATTGAAATGCAATTTAAAAAGCAGAACAAGAATTTGATTGTATTGGTTTTAGTGGTGCTTATATATTGGACGTTTTTTTTAATGAAATTCATAGTTTGTTCTCAAGGCTACTATACCAAAATTCCACCATTAG
>JABUQX010109749.1:42500-46448 GCA_015478945.1 Trachelipus rathkii
CGCATGCAAATATTTTTCATAAAAAATTATTTTAAAATTTTAGTTTAACTTTCATATTTTACTTTTTATGCGCAAATCTTCACTACTGACTAAATGCAAATATGATTATATAAAAATCAACATAATAGAGAGCAATTGATTTTAGATTCTTTACACTATGCAATAACATGATTTATTACTCATTTACAAATAACTTTTGTAACAACGGCCAAAATTTACATATTGTGTAAATATAGTTGGTAGAAATAATGCAACTTACCTTAATACTGGGAAATGTTTGGTGAAAAAAACTACAGCTATATTAAAAATAAATTTAATTTCTTAATCTCTATATATTAGCATTTAAAAAAATTCATGCAACATCGATCGAGTGGCACATTACACAATAAACACTGCTCGCTTGACAAGTTTTTGAAAAACTAACTGTAAAACATTAATGAAAAGGTTTAAGACAACATCACATAGTGCGTCAGTTTGGAATCCTTACTTCAGTTAACTTGAAAGTGTTGCGTTTAATAATAATTTTTTTGAATGTTAGAAAATGAAGCGGGAAGATACTACATGTATATTCTCACTCCAGATTAGAAGGCTGGATGTTCGGTCACGCCAGGGTCACCAAATAAATAGCTGGTAGAAATAATGTAGCTTACCTTAATACCGGGAATACTTTATGGAAATAACTACTGCTACATTCAAAGACTGTACTCAACTTACTCACTTAATTTATTTCGCTTTTAGTTCTCATGGTGGAAGGTTGTTTTATTTTTGATTTTGCTTATTAGTGAGTGTTTTATTTTCTTTAAGTGCATCTAGTATTTTTAGTGCCATATTGGTCTAGTGGATTAAATTAATTATCATTACCTATGAATAAATGTTTTTAAGATAAATATGGTTTTAAGGTTTTAAATTTTTTAACGGTTCGATTGTTCAAGATTTATGTTTTAATTAAATGCTGGGATCTTAGTATTAATTTTATTTTTTTGCTTACATTTTAAAATTTTAAATTGAAGCCGCAACCATGCGTTATCTTACTTTGGGCAAGGATTTTTTATTTCGGACAGATTTAAGTTTTAACTTTTAAATGATCTTATTATTTCAAATTATTATTTGTTTTTTAAATTAATGTAAATTTGGTTTTAAACAACATCCGTTTCTGGAAAATTTTTTTTTGTTTATTCATTATTATTTTTATCTGTATATAAGAATGGCGGGTTCTCGTGGTCATTGTTGGAGTGGGAGGGGTGGGCACAGACGGGGGGGGTTACTATTAACTTTGCTAATGTCCGCGGCCTTCGTCTTTATCAAGAACCAATTGAAAATCAACTTTCTACCTCTCATCCTAACATTTTACTCCTATCTGAGACCCGTTATCCAAGAATTACTTCTCTAATAGCCTAAATATCTCCAACTATAACTTCGTTTACAATTTCCGTCTCAATGATGGAGTCTGTGACTATATAAACATCAACACTCCTGCAACAGGTCTCGTAAACCTTGAATCTCCTATTTATGATGTTCTATGACTTAAAATGTTTTCCTACTACTACTATTATTATTATCTTGTGTTTCTGCTACTGCTCCAGTAATGGAACAGATTTTTCAGAATTCCTAGAAGACTCTCTAGACATCTTCTCACCCAAATGCTGAGGTCCTTTATTTAGGGGATTTCATAATACACCACAATGAGTGGTTGGGCTCCTCTCATACTGATACAGGTAGGAAGGAGGGTAAATTATTCAGTATTCTTAATGATCTGGGACAGTTGCTAAGTGAACCTCCATATATCTCAGATTATACTAACATTCTTAAACGCGCTCGACCTATGGAATACTACTCCTCGTTATAAGTAGCCAATTTTCCCATCTATCGGTAACTCTGACCATAATATTGTAGCTCTTAATTATAATACTTTCTCTCCAGCAGCTCCACCATGATCCAAACGCACTTTCTGGCACTTTAATCAGGCTAATTGGGGGCACTGCGTTGCTTCCTTACTAGCTACCGTTGGAATAAATCCTGTTTTGACTCCGAGGACGCCTCGGTGTCTACTGAAAAGGTAGGGTCATGGTCCCCGAAGGGTTAAGCTGGTTTATTCCATTTTCAACAAAATCTTTTTCTCCCTAAAATCCATGGTTTGATGGCGCATGTTTTCGTGCTATTATGGTTCTCCTACTAATAAAAATTTCTGCCCCTTGCCAAAAACATCTCTATTTCTAATAACTTCTGCAAATTTGCCTTTCCTCCACTTATTCGCTCTGATGAATCTGTAAGCTAGTACTCCTTCTGAAAAGGCTGATCTCCTTTTTCATCTAATTCAACCCTGGACGATTCTCGCCTCCCTCCTCCTCCTACTCCTCTGAGGTTTTCCATGTCCCTGGCTGTGATTACACATGATCAGGTGTTTGGGATACTGAGATCTATGAACGTTAAAAAGGCTAGCGGCCCATGGCATTCCACCCCTTGCTTTGATGGAATGTGCTTCTGGGCTGGCGCCTGTATTCTTTCAACTCTACTCTCTATATATTAATACTAATGCTTCCCTTCAGTGTTGGAAGCGCATATATGTACATCCGATCCCAAAGATGGATAGCAGCTCTGAACTTCCTAACTATTATCCTATAGCTCTTACTTGTATTCTGTTCTGAATTCCCTTCCTGATCACCAGTAATGGCTGAGGTCTGATGCCCACCCATCTCACCCATTTCACCAGCCCTAGAGCAAAACCTGTGCAGAAGCCGACAAGGTCTCCAGTCTCGACCCAAGGTCCTGCACCTCAAGGTAATCTTCCTTAGTTTCTCCTTCTCTTTTCCCCTACTTCAAAGTTTAGTTTTCAGTTTGTTCCATATTGGCACCTTTATTGATGGAGCGACCCTTCCCTCATTTTGTCAATTGTGGTGTTCCTCAAGACTCCGTTCTATCTCTTACTTTATTCTTACTTTTCATCAACGATTTTCTTCAGCTGCACTTAACTTGTTCAATTTATGCTTCGATGACTCAACTCCATCTTTTCTACTCTATTTCAATTGTTCCCTCTTTAAATTTAGATCCTTGCTTCCTGGACTTCAGCTTTCCGATTCTATTCTTTGCAGATATGAATGAGATTTCTGGTACGGAAATGTAACTCATCAAAACCTCAACTTCTTCACATCTTCTCAAAAACACCTCCCAACTTTCCTATCTTTTCGACCGGCACTAACGTCTAACCTGTTAATAAATAAATTATTCTGATCTTATGCAAATTGTTCTGGAAACCCTCAAATCACATGCTAGTGTGGCCTCTAAGAAACTGGGAAGTTCTTCTCAGGTTGCAGGAATTTTTTTCTTCTGAACAGTTACTCCAGGTTCGCCATTGTATGGAGTACTGTTCTCACATTTGTGGGACTCGGATCCCACCCTTCTTTTAGATAGGGTTGAGTCTAAGGCTAAAAGACAAATAAACTCTTCCCTATTTTCAAACACCCTTGACCCCCTATCTCTGAAGTTTGACGTTCGCGCACCTCTTTTCTACAGGTACTCAAAAAACGGTAGGTGCTTCTCGAGAGCGTCCTTTCCCATTCCACCACCACGTCGCTCTCAGTAACAAGGCATATGATGATTATTGAGAACTCCCAAGCTTGCTAGTTGTGGTGCCTCCTTATTTCCAGTCACCTCTCTCTTGAACCCGTTACCATCAATATATGTTTTTTCTTTGAGGTATTCAGTAACTATTCGGCCCTCTGAAAGGGCCCTGCCTGAGAGAAAAAAACTAATTCACTGCATTTTAAATTAGCATTTTATTTTTATCAACTTATCACTGTCACTGGGCAATACGGGCTTTGAAAACTACTAAAATTTTAATGAAAAATTTATCCTTGTTTCATGAAGCGGCGCACGAAAACGCGAAAGCGTTTCAATGATAAATGCGGAAACGGTTAAACACTCCACCTGATCCGAACGAAGTAATAACAA
>JABUQX010109750.1:0-30000 GCA_015478945.1 Trachelipus rathkii
TAAGTGATAGCTATTTAACTTATAAGTCAGTCTTGCGCCACATGTTTAATGGTATGAGGCGTATGTTCTAACTATTCATAACGTATTTGTCCCTAATTTTTGTGCATGGGCGTGTTTTCTCTCCTCGTTACGTTTTTGCGATGCAGAAATATTGAATCAGAGGTACGCTATCATTCTGTGTGAAACGTAACAAGTCGGCCACTGAGACATTTGATTCTTTAAACAGTCTATGGGGATGCATTTATGCAAGAACTATGGTTTTTAGTGGTTGAAAGCTTTCAATGAGGGCCGAGAAAATGTTGAAGACGCTCCTTGTGGGAAACCAATCTCGTCAACAAACGATGAAAATGTGGAAGTTGTTAAGCTGTGATGGTGGAGATGAGACAGCCGTTCAGTGTCAAAGATTTGGGCAGAGAAACCTTGGTTTGGAGATAAAATGCATTTCTACAATTTGCACAGGAAATAAATTGTGCAAACTAGGGCGAAAGACTGTTCTTGGAGCTAGGCAGGAAACAGGGTCAAAATATTTGATCAGACTTACTTGAAAGACTCGAAATGAAGCACAATTTTTTTTGGAAAGTTAATATAAGCGCATGAATATGGGTTTTTAAAGCAGACAAATCCTGAGACAAACGGAAAGTGGCGGAATGGATACAAAAAATTCTACTTGTTCGGAGAAGCACTTATAAAGCAAGTCCAACAGCCATGGGTATTAATGTACAAGTGAATTTGTAGCCCTCAGGACAGACCAGTTAATAACACGTCTTTACAAAGATGTCTTTGGAACGCTTCGCAACTGAGTTCTGCGAATCAGAACGCAACATTGCACCGATTGGATGCAGCATAGATGATATCGCGCCATCTCAACTCCGATCTCAATTATAGAATTTCTGGCGTAGAAAAACTCCCCCTATACTACTCCTCCATACAGCCCAGAACATAGGCTCGAAGATTCATTTATCTTCCTAAATGAAAATAAATTGAAAGTCATCATTTTGTACGATGTAAAAATAAAAAATCTCTAAACACGTGAACTAACACACTAGAGAAAATGCTTCCAGTACTCTTTGAATGTAGTGATGATAACTTCCCAAGCGAGTCATACTTCGAAGGCGATATGCTTGTAATCAGGTAAGTCATAATAAATAATAAAAACGAATCAGTCACCTTGCTTGGGAACTACATATATGAATATAATATTTACTATGTATAATTTATTATATAAATTATAATATATTATTATATATATATATATAATAATATATATATATATCATATTATCTAAATATATAGATATATATATCTTATAGTATATCTATAGTCAAATATATATATATATTTATTGATATATAAATAATAAAATAATGACATTTGGAAGTATAAGATTTAAGTTAGAGGATAAATATTATTTAATTTCAATCCATAGATACTATAATTCTCTTAGAGATAGTATTTGGAAGTATGTATCTTTTTATAATATATATATATATATTATATTATATCGGTTTATTATATATATATATTTATATAATATATATATATATTATATATATACTATATATAATATATATATACTAAATATTTATATATTATATAATATATATTATATATTAATAATATCATATATGTTATATATATATTATATTATATACTATAATATATATTTTATATTATCTAATTATATAATATATATATATATAATATATATATAATAATAAAATATATATTACTATATATATATATATATATATAATATAGTATAATAATATATTATATAATTATATATATATATATAATATATAAATATTATGTATAAACATTAAACAGAAAATCTATATCTTATTTATATGAGAATTGAAACTTTTATAAATGTTATTTCTTATTATTATTTATATATATATATATAATAATTATATTTATATACTATATAGCATATATATATATATTTATATACTATTAATATATATTACTATGTATATATATATAATATATCTAGATATATATATATATTATATAATATATATATAGTATATGATCCTAAATAATATATAATCATATATTATAAATATATAATATATATTTATATTATATAATATTATATAATATTATATATATATATATATATTAATGTATATATTATACTAATATAAATATATATATAATATATATATATATATATATATATTTAATATTTAATATATATTATTTATATATATATATATATATAATTATATATTATATATATATATATATATATAATATATATATATATATATCCTTTCAGACTAAAAAACCATAATAGTAAAATACTTTTAATCACAGTTAAAGATATTGAGAATTTAGATATTTTTATACACCTGCTCAGCAATGCTTTTAAAGAGCATTTTCGTCAGTCTTTTACTTTCATCATCATTGCAGTTTACTCGAAGAACTGGAAGAGGGTTTCATTTGCGAAATTTTTTAAGTCCAGTCATTATCGAATTGAAGAAATGGTGATTAATGACAAAGAGAAGTGCCTAGAAATAGGAAGCGTTCATCCATGGGTTCGATCGGTGTGCCATATGTTCAACACGTGCCTCCTTACCAACATAGCAACCTCAAACAGTAAAATGAAAAACCTAATGTGGAATGTTATATAGGTCAGTTCTCTTTATATATATATATATATATATTTATATATATATATTAATTATATAATAATTAATTATATACTATATATATATTATATATATCTATATAATATAAATATATATATATATATATATATATATATATATATATATATATATATATATATATATATATAAATATATATATATATATATATATATATATATATTATATATATATATATCTAAATTATATTGTATGAACTATATAATTATTTATAGTATATATAATTATATATTTTAATATATATTATGTAGTAATTATATTATATATATATATTTATATATATTATATATTTATATATATAATTATATAATAATAAATATATATATATTATATTATATAATATATAGCATTTATATATATGATACTATATATATAATATATATATGATTATTATATATATTTATATATATATATTAAGTGTATCTATATATTATAATATATTAATATATATATATTATATATGGATATATACATATATAATATTTTAATATATATATACTATATACTAATATTTATTTATATTATATAGTATTATATATCAATAATATAATATATTATATTATATAATATATTATATATATATATATATAAATAAATAATATATATGTATATATATATTATATAAGAATATTATATACTAATATATATATCTATATATATAATTACTAATATATATATAATGTATATATAATATATATTATATATATATTATATACTATATATATATATTATTATATAATATAGTAATATATTATTATATAGTTATATTTATATTATTCTAAAATAGTAGAGAGATATACTATATTTAATATATTATATATATATATATATTATTATAATAATTATATATTATAATATTATATTATATATATTATGATATATATATAGTATATATATATATATATAATTATATATATCATATACTAATATAGTATATATATATATATTATTTATATATATATAATAATATAATTTATAATTATATATATATTATTATAATTTAATATATATAATTATATATATTATATATATAGTATATATATATACAATTATATATATATATTATATATAATATTAATATATATATAAGTAATTATTTAAATATATATATATGATATATATAATATCATTATAGTATATATAATAAATTTTATTTAATATATATAGTATATATATAATATATATATTATAATATATTAATATATTATATATCATATTAATTTATATATATAGATATTATATATATATGATACTATTATAATACTAATATATATATATATATATATTATAGTATAGTATTATATATCTCTATAAATATATATATAATATTATATTAATAGTATATTATTATATTCTATATATATATATATAATATATATGTTATAATTAATATAATATATATATTATATTTATTTATAACTATATAATATGCTGTACTATCCACTTTCCGCGAAACTGGTATGTCCTTTTTTTTGGTAGGAAAAGTAAACGCGTGAGAAATGATTGTATTTTTATCCCTATTGAACAAAAACTAATCTGAAAACCTGTTTGATTATAAGAAAAAAAAACTGATTATAAATATAAATAAGATATTTAATAAAATTATTAGTATGTAGATATAAATATATATTATAATATATATTCTATATATTATATATTATCTATATATTATATACTAATAGTATATATAATTAGACTATATATTATATATATAAATAATATATATTATCTATATATATATTATATATAATTATAATGATATATATATTTAATATGTATATATATATATAATATATAATAATATTTATATATATATGATATTATATATCTAATATATAATATAATTATATTATATATATATATCTAAAATATTATATTATTATATATATTATAATAATAATATATATATTATATATCATATATATATATTATATATAAATACTATATATTTTCCTCTCTCCGATACTTCCTAATAGAAAATTATGGCAACTAGAATGTTATTTTACTTTAATTTATTTTAAAATATCTTAAAAATAAAAATATTATTTCATGAATCGTATTGTCAATAATTTTTAACCGCAAATATTTATATATTTCATATAGAAACAAATTATATAAATTATTTAAAATTAAAATGAATTTTTATATTAAAAATTATATGAAAATTATAAACATTATATAATGAGAAAATAGTAATATAATATAATATCATTTTTATTCATAATTTAATTATGAACATAGTAAAAATTAAACTATGCAGACTTATTCTTAATTAATTAAGTTAATTAATTTTTATAAAGTAAAATTTCATTATTATAAAGTATAAGATCTAAAATTTACAAGAGATTACATGAATAATTAATTGTTCAATAAGAATGTAAAAATTTTATAGTCAATAAAAATAGCATTTAAAATTAATTCTATTTTTACACTGTTCATAATTATTGCTATTTTTGCTTTTATTATTTTATTATTGCTTTATTAATCATTATTATTAATTATTATTATATTAATTATTATTATTAATTATTATTATATTATATATTATTTATTATATAATTATTAGTATCCTTAAGTTAATATAATTAATATTGGTCTTAGAAGGTTTTACTATTTAATAAATTTTGTCATATAAATTATTGAACTATTATTATTATATAAATTTTTATCCTTTAGGGTAAGATCGAATTACGATTCATTTATTTATCCATTTGGGATGATAGCCTAGTTACAATTTCAGCGGCTATTCTTTTTCTCCTGTTTTTTATTTTAATATTTAATTTTACAGAAAGAAAATAAAAATCAAAAAATAATGTATAATATTAACTAATATATATATAAAAAATTATATATTTTATACATATTATATATTAGAATAAAAAAAGAGAAATATTTTTTCAAAATCAAAGTAAACTGTTTTTAATATTTTTTGCGACTTGTTATCTTATACACTCAACGCTCTCAGTCATACTTCAAATGTTCACAAAATATTCCAAGCTCAAAAGCTTGTTTTCTCCTGCTGTTCCCTTACTGTTCCACTATTAATCGTGCGGGAATGTGAGGCGCTTCTTAAAGGCTTTCGGTACTACTTCTCCTACTACTAGTCCCTAGTCTTTCTCTTCTTTTCGAACTACTGGTCATTTCTTCCTCCCCCACGATCTCTTCTCTTTCTCTTTTCAGGGGTATTTTAAAAGAGGGGTTTTGGGGACACAGATGAAGCATCCTCCAGATTTAAGTTTTGGAGAATGATCATAGGTGTTATTGACTTGGTTTCGGAAATACTACGAAGTAATTGATGCTTCATAGCTTTTAATGGTCGTAAAAGCGTAAAGATGAGACATAAAAGTTGTCAATAATGTACAAATTATTTCCAATGTTAATTGAATTAGAGAATCATGGCGCCTATCGAATCATCCGAAGACTAAACTAGATGGATTGAAAGATGGTAGCTAGAACACAAATGATAATTTATGTCTTTATGGAGGTAATATTTTCAATATTTACTTGTCATCCCCACAACGGAAATTGAAGCCAGTGATTGGTTCTTACTTTTAAAAAAACTGCACTCATTCATCTAATTCAAAGACTGCGAATTTAATGATTTATTGTTAAACTTAGTGAAGCCAAGCAAATTATAATTGGTCTCTTCAATTTAAATTTTAATCGAATACAAAATCTGATCGAGTAATATATTTGATATAAATTGTAATTAAGATTTTATTGTTTTTTTGAATGGTTCTTGATAAAAAGAATTTCTTAATAATTTATTTCTAAATTAAAACGGTTGGATGTTAGCATCTTATGATAATGAAGTTAATTATTTAATAATTATTATTGTGAAAATCTATTTAGTGCTTCTAGGATCATTCTATTATGTAGTAAGTAGAAAAGTTTTTACGTCACAATGCAAGATTGACTAAATGTGTACAAAAGAATTTGTCTTTACAGTACTGGGTTAAATTATACCAAGGTACATTTGTAAAGCACAACTAAGATAGTAGAGAATGATTTATTTAAGCCCTTAGCGAAATTCAACCATAACAAAATTGCTTGGAAATCATAACAATAATCATATAATTTGAGAATATTAATAAGGCAACAGCAATTAGTTATTTATAAAACGCAGAAATTTGATGAAAAGATTAATAAGCAATTTGTCACTCTTTCATTATGTATAACATTACATTCTCCATTAAGAAAATTTGGTAAACATATTAATAAGCAATGTTTGTAATTTGTTGATGTAGTGGTTAAATGTAAAGTATAAACCATTGTTCGACTTTTCATTTTTAATTGGTTATCGTTCTAAGCTGTAAGCGTAATAGATATGTAAAATGAGTTGAATGATGGAAACTCTTGTTACTGTCTATTGGTCTGTGGGTTATGTTAGGTTCAGTAAAATTTAATTTATTAAATTATTTGGAATCGCTTTAACGTTAACATGAAAATATTTTAGTTTAACTTGGTGCCATTCAATACTCGTTAAAATGATTAAAAAATTGGTGTTAGGGTTTTTTCAGTATATTATAAGTTATAAGTATTTTTTAAATAAACGTTAATAAAAGTTATAAAGTTTTATGTTTTCAAAAAGTAGAATGCTTAGGTTAAGTATGGGTCTGTCGTTTTTACGTTTAGTTTAAAAAGTTATTTTCTTAATTAATAGAAATAATATATTGTTAAATAGTACCATGAAATTCACTTAAGTTTTAAAATTAGAATTAAAATAATATGTAAAAGTATCTTGAGCATGTAATTCATGATGTAGATCCATATCATTAAAATCATTAATGCATGGTCAAATATATTAATTTAGATTTTAAAATAGTCAGCCTAGATTTTTATATTTATAATTTCAATAAAAATACATTTCAACAAGATAAAAGAATTAGTAATTTGTTTGATGAGAAAACAAAATAAAGATGATTTTATAAAATAAACAATCGTTTGATTGTTCGATATTAAAGTGGTCATATGCCGAAATTTCACTTAAAAATTATATTTATTCTTGTTAAACCTGATTATGTAATGAAATTAAATAGATTAAAAATTTAAATAATTCTTAATATTAAAGGAAAATTCTTATTAAGACAATAATGTAAAAAATTAAAAAGATTCCTATACTATTAATTAAAAATTCTTGATTAAATAGCATGAGGCTAATTCATAAAATCTACAAAACAGTATTTTAATACTGATTTCAACATAATGTTCTGATTAAATTTTTCTTTTTTATATATTTTCTTTCTTTAATTATAAATCATAAAATATAATAATAAAGTATAATATAGTTTAAAATAATTAAATTTCCGATTTTTATAATTTTTTATTTATAAAAGAATAATGGTACCCTGTGGCAAAAAAAAATAATTCCGTATGTGCAAACGAACATGCAATATAAAATACGAACCTTATTGCTCAATGATCTGATAAACAAGTGTAAATTTAAGACACAACTGTTGTCAACAACAATAAAACATTTAGGTTCAACACACAAGATCCTTCAAGATACAAAAAGTATTTTATTTGCACAATTTTTTATACAATACTAGCTTAATTATGTCTTGAAAGGCGAATTAGTATAGCTTTAACTTAGTTTGTGATGTTCTTCACACAATTTATGATTGAGTTCTTTGTACTCAGATGGTTAAAATTTCTGTTGAAAATTCTTTTCTTGGAAGTTAAGAATTTTGATGTTGATTCAATTCATTGTAACTCTTGAAGTTACAACCTTCGGACCTCGCCAAGATTGCTAATGAGGTTCTGACGAAGGAACTTTCATTCAATTGTATCTCTTTAAATTTCGCTGATGAGTTAAGGAGAATTGTTTTTACTTGTGTTATTGATCAACTTATCTTCAAAAGTTTTCAGATTGGAAATTGGACTGACAGTAGAAGTTGATCACTCCTTTACGAGTCGTAGGCAAAAGTTCCTCTTAATCCTTCTGTTTTAATAATAAGTAACAGATTTTTAAGGTACTCTTCTTTCTAAAGAAAAGAGAATCCTTTATCGAAGTTGATAAAAATTTACTAATTGCTAGGAATTCTGTCGTTAGTATATCGAACTAGAATTCATTCTAATTTGATACACTGTTTATTTACAATAGATAGTCCTAAATAAAAATAATATTAATTGGAAGGATTTGAAAAGAAATATTCGATTTTTTATCTCTGTTGGTCCAATTAGGATTCCTTGCATATTTTCTTATTATTCTATAGAAACTATTCGGTTTCCATTTGAGCTTATTTATTGTCTGTCATTTCTTTATGCTCAGTGTCTAACATTTGTCAGATGTTCTAGATTTTTGATAGATTCTGTTAATTAAAGTCTCATATTTATAATATAATTATTTATAATTAATATTTATTATATTGTTCTAATAAGTAATTATTTTCAAAGAACTAGTTATAAAGTGTTCTTTGATATAAGTTTTCTATTTACAATAAGACTATGTGTTTCTTACTTTTGTTAAGAAGGCACTTTTAATTTCAGGAAGTTTCGGTGGAGAATTATGTGAGATTTTATGGGAGAATTGCTATGTTCCAAGTCTTCAATTTTCAGTGATTCAATTCTTCACATTTCAATATTTTCATATTTTTCAACCAAAACTTTCGAATTTGCTTACTTTTAAGTTTTACAAATCTTCACTACCTCAGTTTATCAAATCCCTTATTTACAATTTTTTACAATTCTGAGGTAGGTTTTATATACATTTTTGGTTAAAACCAAATATTTTTGTTACAATTTTAGGGTTTCGTTCTATCAAGAGAATTTCTAGGACTATGAAGCCAGGAATAAATGATACTTTGCCAAAATTGAATATATTTTTAAAATTCAGTGTTAGAGTGTAGAATATTTCAATATGTATATTGTAATCAGGAAAGTATCTATTTCATTCCTGATTTATTTTTCTGGTTTTCTGTTTTAATAATCTATTTATTAATGAATAAATTCTATCTAAAGTTTTACTACCATTTGTTATCTAATTTTTGTCAAATAAAATGGTAATGTTGACTTATTTCTTATAGCCAATTCATTATCATTTTAATTTTTTAATGAATGAGAAGGGAACAGCAAGACTCTTTTCATAGGTCTTATATTTTGACTGTCTCTTAACATTCTTTTACATTCTAGAACAAAATTGAAGTTTTTATGTTCTGTTTGTGATTATCATAATCAATTTGTGTAGGGTAATTCTAGTTGTTTTTTTTGTAGGTCTTTCTAGGTTAAGATTGAATCTTGTAGTACTCTGTTTAATGACATATGTTTGCTAACATTAATCTGTTCTTTTTCATGTATTTTCTTCAATGTTTCCTTTGAAGTTTTCACTTAAAAATATATAAATTTTCTGTTATATTTTTCTATTATTTTCCTGTAAGATATGTATGGTTTTCTACCCCATACATATAAAAATATATTTTTAATATATATAAAAATATAAAAATGAAAAAAGGGCATAATTTTAAAATGTGTTTCTGCAATGAAAGTATGAACTATTAAATACATATATTTTTAACATGTCACATAAAATCTAAGAATTATTTTGCAATACATAAAAAATACTAGATGTTAATATTGATGATTAAAGTATATATTATCTATATAAAATCCTTTGCAATTAATTTTCATATTTAGTTCTTAAAATGTTCTAAAAGTGACTGTTGCAGAAGAAGGCATTCCACAGCAAATTTAAAACTCAAAGTTTATATCTTTATTTGGCTATTTTCTTCAATTAAGTTACTGAGGTCTTGAAGGTCTTAGTTTTATCAAATCTTTATTCAATGAATAAACTTTTTTACTGATTATCCTTGTACAGAGTAGGATTTGGCCTCCACTAAGTTAGGTAATTTTCCATTTTTGGTTACTTAACCACTTTACCTATTTTCTTTTTCATTGATGGCATTCATTCTTATATTGTTGGAGTAAAATATATAAAAACATAGTATTGTTATTTAAGAAATGTATTTTACACTAATTCTTTCCTTTTTAACTGAAATGTATTTTACACAAATAATTTTCTTTTCTTTTTAACTGAAATTCATTAAATCTTTCTTTTTTAACTGAAAAGTATATTTAACTAAAATATAGATAATTATTATGACTAAATAGGCTTGGGTGTTAAGAAAGAAGCCTAAATTATATGGGGCTCGAGTTTTTCTATCATAGGAGTAACCAACGGTTATCTCCTGTTAAATCTCTTACTGTAGATTGTTACAATTCCTGAAGTAGCTACTAGAATTTCTTTGGTAAATAATCGGCTATCCTTTCAATCCTATTTGAAATTCCTTGATTATTTCTAAATTCTGAAATGGTAAGGATTGGTCTTGTCCTTCTTACCACATGAGTCGTCGAATGATAATCTGCTCATGTTGTTGTTCTGGCTCTGACATGGGTTTCAACATAGACAAGTCTGGCTGCTCTAGTCATCTACATTTTATGATTAGCTTCCAAGGATTATGCGACATTATTGTGTTTCCGTTTTTGTCCTCTAATAGCAACAATATCATATTTACTTAAATATAGATAAATTGATAAAATGTCTAAGTAATAATACTAAATGATCAGAGGAGATTCTACGAAGGGTTGCTATAATACAGCTACCTATAGTATCGCTTATAGATTATAGAATATCTTACACCTCTTTCTGTGTTTGTATAGAGAAAAGAAGTATACCTAACAATTGTAAGCTGAGTAGTTACCGGAGAATCATTGGCCTTAAAATCCACTATTCCCTTATTAAACCATTATTCAGTGGAAAATATAAGTGTCTCAAGCCCATTAAGAATCGACACTATATAGAGGGAATAAAAACTATAAGCTGTGTCATAAATATTTTCTAGGTCAAAATGTGTATATGTTCAACTGATGTGGCAATGAATATGTTCACTATAATCCATTTTATGAAATGTTATTTATTGCACCACTCCCTATGCACATAACGAAATCAATGTAATTAATCTAAGCCACATGTTGTTCGTGCGATAGCCAGACTGATTATCGATACTCAAAAAAAAGATTGTTTCTCGATACTAGTTCTTTGTTTTTTGCAATTATCAGCTCCAAAATGTTAGTGTTTATTATAGTTTCATCTTTACTGTGAATGAGTGTTTATTGTGCCTTAATTCTCTAAGGAAAATGCTAAATTGTATCAGAGTACATTGAAAGCTGTAATTCTCTATTGTGGATATGAAAAAAAAAGAGAGTTTCCATCCGAATAGGCAGTCAATCATTTGTTGTTATATGAAATTGGTGTGAGGGGCTTAGTCTCTATATCGTGATTGTACAGTCCAATCCAAGATGTTTGCCTCCGTTCCTTTCCCTTTTTATTGTTTTAAATATTTAAGGAAAAATTGATGTTCAAATATATATAAGTTTGTTCTCCTTATCAGAATTTCTTTTTATACTATGATAAGTATGATATCATTCAGAAGGGTGCTTTACTAATTCGGTAAGAGTACATGCATAAAACATATATCTTATCATTATTTAATAAGCTCTAGGTAGAGACCGATATGATAATTTTAAATAAATTTTCGATAAAGTCAAGAAGTTTGCCGCTGTTTATGGGGAAAATTTTAAAATGCTTGTGGAATCTGCAAATATAAGTATTTAATTATTTGTGCCTGCATTTTGATTTCTTTACTTTTTTACTCTATGAAACGTTTTTATATCATAAAACTAATGCGAATGTTGTGAACGTATTGATAACAATCTTCCTTACATAAAATAAAATTTAATGAGATTATGAGTTATATTGCATCTCATTTTCTCGTTGAAAATTAAAACATGTAACAGTTATGGTTTATTGGTGTAATATTGTATTATGTAATGAAGTGTCAATCTGTAGATTCGCGCAACTAATTTACTTCTCCATGGTTGAAATACTTTTAATAGTTCCAAAGATTAGTTTAGTCTATTCTATCTAGAGTGAAATTTATTAATATTTTGTGTATCCCAAATTAAGAAATATATTCTAAAGTAAGAATCCATTTCTCCCAGACTTATTTTCTAGCCAACAAGAACATTTTGCCAAATGTGACACTAAAAAGATTCTCAGAAAAATCTACTCTTAATAACCCATTTTCGCTAAAACCTTTCTGAAGCAATTTGTATCGTTTGCACATAGGAGATAGCGAATTAACATTCTAGAAGAAATTATAGCATTAGTTCATTTGAATTAAATGTAGAATTACTTAATAATATATTCTAACAATCCATGAACTTTCTCCTCATATAACAACGCTATATTGTTGTGACGATGAGCCTTTTTAGTAAAGATGTGAAACATGTTCAACCACCATATGATATACAGAGTGTTAGGTATTTTTAATATTCATTGTATAATTGTGAAGCAAAAATGGTAGATTATTCCCTTCGTGATAATCCTTTCTTATAATCAAGTTGCTTGCATCTACTCCTTTGCTAAATTCTGTTGTTCATTGACGCAAAATTGCCGGAGAGAGTGAGGCAAAATCTCCTCAATCGATTGACTCAATGTTTAAACACTTAGAATATATATTGTTACAAACAACATCTATTAATTTATTTTTTTCTTTCAAATGTTTTTCTTGTCTATATACCCTTTGGTTCTAAGTCCCTCTCACTTCAAGTGATAAGATTTTAGTAGTTACTAAAGTCATATTGCTTTGTATAGTTTTACAAATTAAATAGCATTTCCAGCGACGGCTCTGATAATTATCATGGTAATGAACAATGATTATTATAATCATTGTTTATTACATTTACCATGATAATTTCAGAACAGTCGCTGGAAATGCTATTTTTGTAAAAGTTATGATTCTCATATCACAAATTATTGCTTATGCAGACATCAATATGGCTCTTGCCTTCTCAAAGTATCTATCTTTATATGATTATTGTTTCGTATTTATTATGTTAAAAATTATTTATGACTCATTTAAAAAATTATATTAAATTTGAATATATGAATATGTCTATGTTATATTATCTTAATATTCTAGGGCTATAGTCAATTAAAACTTCTTACATTTATACACAATCTTATACATTCGGTGGGAATCTTGTGAATTATAAGATTTGGCCAATAATTCACAGGATGATCATTCGAAATATATAATCTTAAATTAATTAGTACATATATATATATTTAATATTGAACTCTCTTAAATATCATATGACTATTGCTCTAAACTTGAGTTTCAATAAAGGAAGGAGGCGAGTGATTTGCGGTGAGATTGCGTATCGTGTCGATAATTTGGCTAGAATATGTGATAGACGATTTACTGATGAGTATTCATGGGCTGCACAAAGGGCACAACTACTCTGTTTGTGCTCATCATAGGTAGTCGCGGCGTATTTACAGAGCGAGGAAGGTGAAATCTTGTTTACAAATAACCGTGTATGAAATCCAAATTTTAAATTGATGTTTATATTGCGAAGGCTCTCTGATATATTCTTTAGAACCCAATTAAACTTTTATCGACTTATTATATTTGTATCTCTGGTTATTAAAGGAGAAAAGTTGATAACTATTCTGAAATAAAAAATGTGAATATCTTGATTGATCTTTTTCTCTCTTGGATTATATGTACTTCCTTCAGTTGAGTATTAGATTATTGATGTCTCAATAATAGTTTTTTTATTGCATATGAGTGCTCATATAGTTATTAATGATGTTATGTAGTAGCATCATTGGGATGACTATTAATGTGAGTTTGAGCTTAGAATTATTGAGTAGTGGATAAAATATGATTTGTAATTATATAATGCTGGGTAGATCTTCGAATTTCTCATTGTATTATTTGGAGTGTATTATTATATGATATTAACACTGTAATTAATTATTTGTATTTTATATTAATGGTTCTTTACTTGATGTTATTAGCGAAGGAATTTTCTTATTTTGTGGATGTGATTTATTTATTTATTATATTATAATATTCACTTTGAATTATTACACTTCCATTTATAATTGTATCAACTGCCATAATAAGCAGGTATATGTTGATGTTTATCAATAATGGAGTGTGTTATTAGTTATTGAGTTGATTTTTTGTTAATATAGTAAATTCATATTGCCCTGTGATTAGAAGCTTATTAATTTATTTTGATTTAGTTATTTGTGTATCTCCGATTTCAGAATCTATTATTTTGGTTAATTGATATTTTTATGTTGTAATTTTAATTATTATTTACTGTATTGATTTATTCAAATTGAAATCTAAAGGCATTGTTGTCCCGTAAAAATTTTAAAGACAACTTTACATATTCTTTTATCTCACTGCATTTACCATATTGATTTCTTAATCGTATGTGACTGCAAGATCTTCAATAGTATTATCAGAACTGTCAAATATATGTGTGATTATATAAGATTTAATCCAATAATGATTATATTAACTTAAATTATATATATATATTATTTATTGAATTGTTATAGTAGAAAGTCATAATGTTATATATATTTTTTTTCTACTTATACGATCATCAAATATCCCTGCTCTAGTTACATAATTATTTTATTATTTAATTAGGTGGTCATTAATTTCACAAGAATATTATCCAGCCTTAAAACATATATTATTTTATTAATATGTATTGCTTGATTGAGTGAGGAAAAATTTGTTATGACACTTTCTCATTTTTGAATTAATGTGATTCCTTCAATATTTATTATTTAATCTTATATTAATTATATATTATATATTTTTAGTTTCCCGATTTCCTCTTATCAGTGGGAACCAGTAATAGCATTAAACAAGTTATTTATCTAATTTGTGGAAAATTATTATTGTTTATAATGTGGGTGATATCTCACTTATTGATTAATCTCCAGCATGGTCAGTTGTACAATTCATTTAAATATTTAGTCATTATGTTTAATATGTCTTATAATAATTACTCTTCTCATTTCTGGCCCTTTCTCTGAATTATATTTGTATATTATTATTGATATTATTTATAAGGATTTTATGTTTGAGTTTTATCTATTAATTTTATTGGTTTATAGGAGCCCAAAAAATTAATATATTAACTTTATTGATCTAATTTATATCACATTTTTGATATTATTTATTATTTTTATATATTTATTGTCGTTTTTCTTATTATGGTGGAGTTCTTCTTTGAAGAACTCTAAACTAATTACATTACATTTTATATTAATTAAATTATATATATATTATTATCTTTCTTTAAGCAAAAAGGATAAGTAGAAGATGAAACTTTTGCGTTAATCCCCAAAATTTCTTTAATATGTTCTTGAATTGCTTTGGTCTTTCAAAGTCTATGTTTAATTCGAAATATTATATGTAGTATTATAATACTCTTAATTATTCTTTGGTAATTAAAAAGTAATATTTAATGAAAGATTTACTCTCCATTTTATTATATTTATGATCTCTAAATAGATTGTCATGCTTAAATTATTCATTAACTCTCCCTCTCATTTTTTGATTAAGTCTTCATAATGTATTAAATTAGCATGCAATATGATGTGTTTATTATATTGCTTGCAGTTATTACTCTATTATAAATGGAGAAGGTATTTACTTTACTCTCCATATCTATTTTGCCATATGATTATTACCTTGTGCTATATAATGAGTATAAATTATTATTATAATTATTATTAGTTATTGTTGTATTAATATAACTTATTGATTATTTATTGTTTAAATTATTATAGTAATATAATTGTCATTTTTGACGACTCAAGGTTAAATATTCAAATTAATTATATCAGTATGTATTTTAGACTCGATGGTATATGGAGGATTTTTGAGTATTATATCCTGAAAAGGTGAGACTTCTCTACTATATTGAGTGTCGGAGGTCTTTTTTACGTTCCCTATGTAAATGGTCTTCTCTTATTGTATAAATAAGACTAACAAATCTAATTGCGAATTAATATCTTATATATGATACTTAATTAATATTGATTGACATATCATTTGAATAAATATACTAATTATTAGTATGCTTGAGGGTAGGCTTGTAATATTAAATTTTAGTTTGATTATTGTAAGTATCATATTCAATTGATCAGCAATCCTTCTTATGCTTTCATATAATTGACATGTTATGTTAGATGTTTGGTATTAACCTCTAAAATATGATATATTAATTGGTATTGCTCGATTACTATTTAGTTTACATCTCTATCAATAAGTATATTAAAATCATTTTTGAAATGAGTAGGGTAAAGCATTTTTGATAATAGTATAAATAGATATATCTAGAAGTTTGACTTTTTCCACCTATATAATCAATAACCCTTCCAGTTTTTTATAGGTTAGATGTAGAAGTGAATCTATCTTTAAAACAGTTAAAAATATGGTGTATATCAGTATTTCTAAAAATATATTAAAAGTATGAGCAATTTCACTTGTTATGAAAGAAGTGCAGTATGTTAATTAACAAAGCTTTAGCTTTTAAACATTCTAAGTGATCAAACATATTGATTGCTTAATACCCTTTGTAATTACCTGACAACTGATTAATTACAAGGGTATTGAGCCCCCTAATGTCGGCTAAGTTGCTCCGCCATTTGCATTACCTCTGAATCCTGCTGGGAATATAGATCACAGATGGATCCCAAATATGAATAAGCAGATGAAAAAGCCTTATAAAAGCTATTAGCAATTATCAGAAGTGAAAATAATTAAGGTATTTTCATAAAGACCTTCCTTTTTTAACTAATTTAGCAAACTTGGTACCAACAAAAGAAAGGTATATAGAGCCAAAATGCATATTAAATTAGAGGTTAATGACATTGTTGCCTCAAGCACAAATTACAAACCATTATTTTTTTCAATAACACAAGGGGAAAACACTCTTGAGAGGTGTTAGAGGTATCTGTTAGAAGGAATGGGCAATAATTACAAGACATGGTAACTATTGTATTCTCATCAAAAAGGCTAAGTGAAAGAATAGAATTTTTTCAATTGTTTTATTAAAAAAAAAAAAAAAAAAAAAAAAAAAAAATTCGAATTTCAATGTTATTAATTTCAAAGCTCCAGCTGCTGGCTGATAAAATAAATGAGAATGGGAAATTATTTTGTTTTCAGTGTTTGTAATTTTCAAAAAAAAAAAAAAAAAAAAAAAATTAATTTTTTTTTTTCAATTTTGACATGTTTAAATTATCCATCATATCTCTTTGTAATTTAACGCCCTCCCAATGTAAAAAATTAATCTAGTATATTTTTTAATCTAACATATAATGGGAAGGTGGATTTAATGATGCCATTGTCTTATTGTGATGTCTTTTTATACAAAATATAAATATTATTTGTTACTTGTATTTATTTTTTTCTTCTTATTAATTTAAATTAAATAATTAATTATTTCGCCTTATAAGCAGGCTTTCTTTTACGTATTTTGATTGAGTCCAGCTGTCCCAATTTCTTAAAAAGAAGGAAAAAAAAAATGTTTCCTATGATCAGCTGACCAAATGAGTCGCTCACTGGTGATCCCACTAACGTACATTTGGATAATAGTAATCTTACCTTTTGTCTTTATTTCAAGTATTTCTTCCAAATTAAAAAAAACAAATTACTGTTACGACTCTAACTCCTGAGATTTGATGGAAAATTAATTGCTACTGTATATACTGCTATTATTCTGATTTATCATATAGATTGTGTACTTAGTAAATTTAATAACTACCAAGTCTCTTTAATAATCATACTCCTAAATGCTTGATTTTATTTAGTATGTAGTCTACTATTTTATTTACTATATTTAATATGTAGTGATCAACAGTATAATCCACTGATTTATCGCTGTTATTTAGAGATTATTGATGAATGTCCAGAGATGTACATAATTCACTAATTAAGACTAATTTTTTGAATCAAGAATGTGGACTTCCTTACAATACCTGATTGTAGATAAAATAATAAGTTAATAAAGGCATAATTAAAAAAAAAAAATAAAAAAATAATATACATAAAAAAATTAAAAATATAATACATAAATAATAAATATCAATATAATAATAATAAACCACTCATACATATAATGATAATAAAATATAATTATTGAGAGATTTAGGCTACACAAATTATTTTGAGGTATAAGTTAGATCTAGCTATGATTTATACGATGACGTTATATTTACTTTATTGTGATTAGATATCATTTATTTATATTTATAGATAGCCTTATAGGAGATGATTCTGGTTATATTTATTATAATATAAAATTTATAATTTAAAGCGTTTATAATAGCCACATTTGGCCTTTGTCACAATATGGATAAAGAATTCACACCATAATTTATGACTAGTGTCAAACCTTTTTTAAATATAATATCTTTGTAAGTTGTTAGCATTCAATTAATAATATACTATAATTATAAACATCTAAATATTTCATAAAATATTATCATCTATATAACTAATCGTGAGTACCATATTATTAATAAGTCTATCCATATTTATATATTATTTCATGACTGGGATGACTTGTTACTTGACTGTAGATAAGGCCTGGGTCTGTCTATGTGAATGGTATGGAAGTAATCTGCTATTCAACATATCTTTTATTTTATATATTTTTTCTACTTTTGCATATAATACTATAATATATAATATAAAATATTTCATATTAAATAGTCATTTTATAGACTCTAGTTATAGTTATAGTTAAAGAGTATAATATTTTATTTTTTATATATTTATATTGTTACTTATAATTATAAAATTTTTTATGCATAGTAAATCTATAAGGTATTAATTAATTCTGATATATTATTTTGTATAATGGAAACCCTCAGTAGGTATATTACTCCATATTGATATATATATTATCAATTTCTATTATCTATTGATTTTATTGTATATATAACTTAATATATTTAATAACTATTATTTATAATTATATATATTATATATATATAATTATTATATTCAATATATATACTATATAATATGTATATTATTAATATATATTAATTATAATATATGATATATATATATATCTATATATATCATATATATTATAATATAATATTATATGATATAATATAATTAATATTATTTATATATATAATATATATAATATATATTATTAATATATATATTATAAGTTTTTTATACCATACCTTACTGTTAGTAAGGTGTTAAGTCATAACGTGAAATTTTGATCTTTCCAGGAATCGTCTCCAAACGAAGTTTACCTTTCTTTCATAAATTTATTGTTCAGTTCTTACCTCTACTCCTATTCTTACCGTTACTCTGCTATTCATACGTTTGTGGCTAAGCCTTTATACTCAATATCCATAAATCCATCCAATCTACTTCTCTCTGAGGTCTTTCTGCTGGCTATTCTACATATTTTAGGTCTCCAATCTACATCCTCTGTGCTCCATCTCTTATCACCAGATACCTCATTCCTTTATCACATGTCCTATCTATAATAACTGCTCACTTATAATCTGGTTTCTTCCCTAAATTGATAATTCCAATAAATACAGTATATTCACACTCCCAATTTTACTTCTCATTCAATACAGCTCGCTCCTCAGTTCATGTCCTTTCTCAAATCAGATATCATTCACTCTTTCTAATTAATGATCTATAAGTAACTCACTCAGTTCACGCTAGACTTTATATTACTTGCGATTTGAATATTATCTAGTGTGCATTATCATCATATTTGACTCAGCATTTATACCGTATTACCATTAACTAATTATCGTGATACCAGATTGTTCCGTTACTTATTTAGTTCAATCTATACTTTTATAACCTATGACATTACTACTACTGCTATTATAGCGTTACTACACTCTATTATTCAGCACCTTATAGCGATAATATCGCATACGTAGTATATTAAACTCATTAATACATACTTCTGTGATATAGAAAAATCTCCGCATTTTATCTACCTTCAACTTCGTCATCATGTCTTCCTAGAATTTTAATATAATTCTACATAATACAACGCTAACAACTTGATTAAATCTTTCTCACCTTGCTTAACGCTATCATTATAACATAATTTATATAATTTTACTAATATAGTTCACATTAAACTTAGTCTTCTTTTAGCTCTTCCTCTAGTAAAATTATCCCTTATTTTCGTTTTACTCTTGTTTATTTTCTTACTATGTATAGCCCATTGATCTCTATCATAACTAAGTTATTACACTATATTCACTCACAGTCTATTATTGCTAAGTATCTTATGAATTATACTGATGCTTATCTCACTATGCTCCTCATCATCTCTCGCACATTCAAACCAAAATTTGTACGCTCTCCTATTCAGCTATACTCATTTAATGCTATATCTATATTTTAACGCAGCTATCCAAATATGAATTATAGAGCTTGCAAAGGTCAATTACGCTGACCAGTCACAATTCTCCTCTTATCTATAAACCTCTGTTTTTTCACTCTATACATAATACTCACCATAACTTTCTCTCATCTCCCTAGTTCATCTATAACTCCGGTATTTATTTATGAGGATATATTATACTTACATACGTCTATCATGGTACCTGCTATATAGTACTTTAACGCATGCATACATAGTCGATCTATTCTAACACTTCCACCCAGCTCTTCATCTCTATACTTATATCTCATATATATCGTCATGTCATTTCTCTATAATAAGTACTATGTGAATTAGCAGCTATTTATCCACGCCTCTTATTACTCCATATCATACCATCTCACTGTGATGTTATTTACTCTGTCACCGCATTCTCTACATGGTAAAAATTAGGCTGCAGTAGTACTTTTCCCTGATCACTGTCCGTCAGATGCCACGTTTATCTCAAATTTTAGTTACATCGATACCTCTACTCAACCTCATCAAATCTTTTTCAAAGGATTGCTTCCTATCGTTTACCTTACTGCCCACCCACCACTGACTAACTTATTCCCTACTCTAATTTCACTGATAACTATTATTCTACCTACATTAATAAAATATTTATATATTATTAATATACTTATTATTATTATATTTACTTATATACTATAATTATTAATAATATATATAATTAAATATATATAGTTATATATAAAAATCTATAGTATATATATATATACATACCTTAATCTATTAAATATTACATTATTAAGTATAATATATTTATCTCATATAATATATACTCTATAATATCTCATTCAATCATAACTATGCATATCATATAATCATAATATATATAATCACATTTCCTTTCAGGTATATGGTGACACTAATCAGTTTCAAAAATATTGTTGATATTAGCCTTGCTAATACTTAATCACCACGCTACATACCTACAGCAAACTATCCAAAAACTCAGATCATACATTTAACCACCTCATAAGTGCTTATGTGACTCTTAGGCGCCGTAAAGCCCGTTATTTACTTTCATATTCACTAGTTCATAACTGGAAGGTGCACCGAGTCATTTATTGACTTATATAATAGGATTTCACTATAGTTCAAAGATATACTAATAATAGTAATTTTAAAATATTAGTATATGATTATATTAAAATTGTGCAAACTTTTAGGAGTTCAAATAATTATTCCAGCTTCAAATAATCAAAATTATGATATAACGACCGTTACATTATTTATAATTTGTAAGTATATTGGATGTGATTATCATAAGTTTCTATTGATATGATATTTACTTAAACTACCATTATTTGATAAGATTAATTTTTCATATGAATATTTAAAAAAATTCTATATTACTACACAAAAGCACCCATCTCATATCTACCGATATTTTAATAAGAGAAGGTAGACTGGGGACCAATCTAAATTTAATTTTAACCTTTCCAGGACTTGTCAATGCAGGAAACGTAAATTCCAAAATTTATTATTATTATTTTATATTAATTAGTTTATATTATTCTTATTTATTAATTTATAATATTATTTAATTTATCTATTTAATTTAATATAATATTTATTATTTATAATTATTTATTATATTATATTATTATAGTAATTATAGTAGTAGTAGTGTAGTAGTAGTAGGTACTAGTTATGTCTCCAGATAAGATTAATCTCTAAATAAAATAAAATAGATTAGATGACCAAAAGACTTATCGTTAGTCTTAGAAGATATGGGAAATTAATAACCAAATGAAGTCTAAACACTTATGGAAAATTAGGTTTAATTTTTTTTATATTTTACTCAAGTTTTCTATGATACATATTTATATTATTTTTTCTGTTGATAATCAACAATTAACTTCTTATACCCGAGTGGCAATCTTACTTACATATGAAAGTAGAAGAGGTTGTGAAGATTAAGATTTTTTTTTATAACATTGAATCAATTAATATAATCCAAATAATAATCAATAATTTCATTAATATTGCAATATTATATAATATAATATATATTAAATATCTTGATATGATTGCGTGCGTGACAGAGATGTAAATAGAAATTTCCAGATACTTTATATAGAATATAAGCGATAGTCATTCTAAAGAAGGATAATAAGCACCCGCAGATGATTCTAATTAAATAAACCGCCAGTATTTATTATTAAATATATATTAATATATTATTTATATATAATATATATATAGTATATATATATTATATATTTAATATATTATATTATTATATAGTATTTTAATGATACTAATATATATATTATAAATATATATAAGTATATATATATATTTATTATTAATATACTATAGTTGTTATATATCTTATATTATTAATTAATATTGATAATATTATATATGATATATTGATATATATTATTTAATATTATTATTAAGTTATATTTCTTCCATATGTATCTTTAATCCAGTAAGCAAAATTTGAATGGAGTAAATTATTAAATACCTAAGAGTAAATATAAAAATATCCGTGTGTTTAAGATTTTTTTGAATATTATAGATATTATAATAATACCCTTATACTAATACCCCCCGAATTATCAGCTTATATCATATCATGATACTCCTCTATCTCTTCTCAATAATATTTATATATATATATATATATATATATATATATATATTATATATTATTATTATATATAATATATATAATATATATTCATATATATAATATATATAAGTATATAATATATTATATGATATATTAATATTATATATTTACATTTATAATTATATTTATTATTAGCAATAATATCCAATATTGAATATAATAAGTGACTATTGATAAATGTATATTATTTATGATAGTCGGATTAAAGCTCACTATTAAAATCTTAGATTGTATTTTAGGCTATCTGTAGATTCTGATGATATATTTATGGCACCCTAATTTGTATATTATCAATACAAACATCTATTAAATGTATTTTGAACTTCACATAGGTTTGTTTGATCACATATTGAACACTTCTATTATGTTATCTTTGATGACTATAAAATCCAATACCGTCCTTTATGATCTAAATATAATAATAATATATTAATACTATTTAGTCTTTTCGATCAGACTTCCCCTCGACAATAAAAGCTCACTATGAGAATACAATAACTCCGCTTTAATCTTAAATGGTGAATGAATTTTTCAATACTGTCTAATCCCACTGAACCCCTCATTTAATAGATACCTCCTAAAAGACAGTGAAGAGATGAATAAGAAGAGAAGAAAGTGAGAGAGTGTAGGTGGGAAATAGGAAAGTAGAGATTGAAGGTATATATAACTACTATAAGTTTATAAGGGCTTTAACTCAAGTCTTCGAATCTATATTGTATTCTAGTTTGGGAACTTTATCAAGAGGGTCTATACCCTATATAATTCAAAAAGGTAAACACCACATGACCCTTTTAAGGCTAAAAGGGAATCTCGAGTTAGACTGTGTTGTAGACTCTTCTTGAATAAAATAATTTTACCGGATGGCAAGTACTGTGTTAAAAAAATATAAGACTATATAAAAATAGCTTAAATTCTCATAAAAAGACATACAAGTAGTACTAGCGAGAAAAGGAATTTAATATATATTTAATGGAATACCATTTGATATCTGAATTGTGTGAGAAAGTGGTGAAATAACTAAAAATGGATAATTAAAAACATGTTATAATAAATGTTGTTGATTTGTTTATATATTCCGGCGAGAGTGTAATTGTGGTTTGAGCTAATACCGCAGGGATGAGGTAGGCCATCTAGAGAATATATATAAGTATGTTCTATAGTATTATGATTGGTGATAAGTTATTAAAAATTATTCATTATTATTTTATTTTTACTTATTTTTCATTTTTTTTTATTAATTGATCATAAAAAATTTTTAACAAAGACTGAAAAAATGAAAACCTAATATAACATCTAAAAATATTGGGTAGCTATATTAGTACTTGTACTCGAATTTCTTGGAAGAAACAAAGTTAAAATATTTATGATTTGTACTATCATATATTAATATACTCTAAGCATTTATTAATATAAAATAAGTGTTGTTATATAATAGTGATTTTTATCTAATTGATAATTTATAATAATAAAATTGTAATTAAAGATTATTATTCTACATATAATGAATTATCTGACAGCATGAAATGACATAGTATTGTTAATTTATATTAATTAATAATAACCAACTAACATATAATTATAACCAACACAGAAACAATATTATGTATTCACTCTTGAATATAGTGAGTTATGTCAGTAATAATACAATAAATATGTAGTGGGCTCGACCGCGAATGGAATATAATACAGAGAATAGGATGGACGTTTTTACATCAATGCACACCCATTATGGAGATAATAGAGTGAAGAAACATCACCATGCAATAAGTATACAACATCAAATATAATCAAAAGAAGCGGGGGATTCCACTCGGTGAGAATAACATCGATACTCTAGAATGAGGGAAAATAGTGTCAATACCCAATAATATAGTTCATCCAACTCACATGGATAAATGAGCGCGGGCCCGACTCCTGCATCGTTGCATGAGATTAATTAACTAATTTGAGATAAAATGAATGTGAGATTAATATTCAATAATTTTAGTGTTTTATAAAATAAAATAACAAAATAATAAATAACAAATAATCTTATAATTAATATAAAGGTATTAATAATAATAATAATATATATTTATAATAACCGATAATAATAATATTGTATTTCCAACAAAAGAGTTTAATTGATGAAAGAGCTTTGCTTCTCCCAGATTTACTCTTAACATGATATAATTATAATTTATATACCTAATCTATATTTGATCAGTTCTTTTATAGATATATGTTTTTTGATATTACGGTTTAAGCGTAAAGGAAGGAGAAAAACAAGGCAGTTCCAAAGATGGAAATCTGAATATATTTTTTTCTTTCAAAATAGTAGTTGGCCTTGGCAACATCCATTTTTATACTATTTTTTGATGATTTAATTTCGCACCATTTAAATAAAGAAAATAAAAATGGAAATTATAATATTCTTTAATGATAAATAAAAAATGACATGTATAATATAATTTTATTTATAATTTTATAATTATTTATGTAATTTTTAACGTATAATATGAATTTTATGAATATATTTAAATGCTCATGAAATAAAATATCTTTCCTGAATATGTTAGTGAATATAATATAAATAATATATTATATAGTCCATAATAATAATATAAAAAATATGAACATCATGTATTGTATTTATATTTTAGAGACGTAAATAGACATTCTGGAGAAAAAATCTATATTCATAAAAATTATAATTAAGTTATTTTCCTAGCTAGGATATACTTAATATTAATTATATCGCTACCAAGTTATTGATTCTACCTATATATGCTAACGCCCGGTATTGGCTTAGGCTAACATTAGTATACCTATACTATCTTTAATCTTATACTCTTATCCCGTATCTGATATTAATAAATCAAGATAATCTAAAGCCGTTATTTTGTTATTATTCCTCGAATGTGGTTGTTATGCTATCTCAGTGATAGCTCTCCAGTATAACGTATGGTCGATTTAGATTCATTTTCTTACGTATTATTAGTATACTGCATCTGTTAATAATATGTTCTGGATTAGTAAGTATGTTTAGGGGATAGATAAATTGTGAATACTTATCCACCCTCATCTAGAAAACTCTATATAAATCTCCCTGCGAAAGTATTCAAATCTTTCCCCTCCATCACAAAATCTCGTTTTTTTTCCAGTGTGTGATGGGGACATACCACATTAGTTGGGTTAAAGCTCGAAGGGAGACCCACTCGAGAATACAATAATAATTGGTATACATTCGCTTATGCAATTCGGATATTATTTATAGGTATATTGAAGTCGATTATAATTCTTATATTCCATTTTGTATGGTTACTACCGTCTTGCGCGTTGAGCAATGAGTTAATTAAGCGCATATTCGTTTCGACTACAAATGACAAAGGCTCTACGTAATAAGGGTAATGGTATAAATGGGATTCAGTCATTTCTTATATAAACGTACCTGTAGCAGAACTCAACCTTCTGTAGACGTCTAAGAAGGACGTAATCAACCCGATGTTATAGTCAGATTTGATACCTTTAGTTTTCCAGATATATTCTCAAACTCGTATGGCATGTAAAATCTACCCATTGCATAGCCACATCAATCTCCACGACACTTGAGAAAGTGTCCCTTCTAAATTTTCTCTGAGAATACGCGCCGGAATTGTCAAATAGGTAGGATATCGTATATGATAATAGTGTATAGACGATCCAATCGTGATTGATTTATTAATATACAAAAAATCAGATCCTTAACTATTTATAAAAATATAAATGTTCAATAATATATATAGGGTAAGTTAATATTTACTAAATGTAGTATATTTTATATCATAATTGATATAGTCTGAGTTAATCATTATAATAAGCTTTAAATATATTAACTAATCTTATATATATTGTATCAGTTAGATTTGTCATAAAATTTAAAGTAGACTCACGAGTTTGAGAGCCCAATAATGAATATTAATAGAGCGAGTTGCGACACTTAAAGGTCACGTGCTTCCGATGACGCCATAGCGTAACTAGTTGGGAGTAAATTTGAACTCTCCTGCCAGTACCATGTCCGGCAGTGATTTTAGAGCTTTAACACAACTAATATGCAGATTTCGCCGTATGAAACGACAGAAAAATACGACACCAATATAAGAATCAAGTCGCTTAGAAAATGCCGATGTCTCGTTTTTTTGTAATTGTGTTTTTTTTTGCGTTTGTTTAAAGTGATTTAAGAATATGGCTGAAGAAAACAATAGAGCTACGAGAGTGTAGTTTTGGTATGAACACTTCTGAATATTATTAATATTCTTTAACACTAATTTAATTTTTAGATTTAATTAGAAGTATCAGATAAATTAACTACCGTGATCTCAGAGTGTTATACTGTATTCGCTCAATTTCTAATAAAAGTCAAGCTTTATTACAACACTCTTCACATTCTGAGTAAAGCAAGATTTTAATTCATTAAAGGTCCCAAGAAGTTAAAAGTCTCAACCTATTGCTAGCAAAGACATCCACTGGGAGTTGACCTCTACGCATTTAGAAATTCATGAATTTTGTCTTACTGGTATTTAACACAAGCCTGTTTATTCTCAACCAGTTAGAGATCGCCATTGGTCCATATTCAAGAGTGCCGATATTCGCCGTTCATCATAATCAACTCGAAACAAGACCCTGTCAGCAGCAAACAAAATCAAGCGATATAAAGAGTATTGCAAGTCATTAGTATAAGCAAGAAAGAACAATGGTCCCAATATAGATCCCTGATGAAAACTACATCTCACTACAAGAGATGGAGACCTAGTTTCCTGTCACTGCAAGTACTGTCGTTGATTACTAAGAAAAGAAGTGACAAACTTATCCATAATACATCTAATTCCAAACATTTCCAATCTTTGCGCCAGATTTTACGTTCAGCACAATCAAACATCTTTGAGAGATCCCGAAATATTGCCATTAAGAAATTCTTTCCTGAAATGCATTCAGAATGAGTTGTATTCTTGTTCGTCCTAAATCCGTACTGGAAAAAAAAAAAAAGAAAATAAGTATATATAGTATATATAGGAGCATATATATATATATATATATATATAACATATATATATATATAGGCATATATATATATATATATATATATAGTATATATATATATATATATATAACAAATCATATTCCTCATTAAATCTACTAATTCAGATGTGAATCAATTTTTCAAAAATTTTATTAAAATTTGGTAGGACTGAGATTTATTAAGACTCAGCTTGTCGCCCATCTTGTATATTGGAACCACAAGTGCAATCTTAAGAGAGTCTGGATAACACCCCTCAAAAACACACATGTTAAATAAATCAGCAAGTAAAGGCGGAATGATTGCGGATACTCTCTTCAAAACCAAGATATGAATGTTATTACTAATAATTAAAGTGACTTCATGAGTAGTTTTGGAAAAAAATAAAAACTTCTCTCATTAACAGGTACACTATCTAAGATTCTTTCATATCCATGAGGTTGGTTCTCCCTAATTTTTGTGAGTTTATTTGTAAAATATTCATTAAAATTATCAGCAATCCGTAACTTGTCAGTAACAACCATATAATCTTTCCTAATTGCCTCAATTGCTTCAATTCCCCTGTTACGTCCTAAAATTTGATTAATAAATATTCAAACTTTTCTAGTGTTTCCATTTCCATTTCCATTTCCTGAAGCAATGTGGGCGTTTAACCTAACCTTTCTTGTAGCATAACCTAAAAGACTACAATAATTTCTATAGTAAGTCCAATTAATTAAGACTCGTTTATATATAGGGTATGGCATGCGTCGCTACTCTCTAAGCTACCTTCCTTTGGATTTCCTCCTTCGTTTTGCTTACTCTTGTCTAGTTTTCTTTCAGATCGTTCCATTTCAGCTCTTGTTGATGGAGCAACCTCTTCGTCCTTTCATTAATTGTGGTGTTCTTTCAGGGGTTCTGGTTTTTATCTCAAATCCATTCTCATTTTTCATCGCGATCTTCTTAGCTGCTCTTCTAACTCTGTTCACTCTTATGCCGATGACTCAACTCTCCATTCTTCCACTCATTTCAATTGTGCTTCCTCGTTTGTATCTAGAGTTGCCTCTCGTCTTCTGTTCAATTCTTGCCGATCTGGTCGGGATTTCTAAGTGGGGTAACAGCAATCTTGTGAAATTCAACTCTTTGAAAACTCTACTTCTTCATATTTCCCTCTCTAAAACACCTCCCAACTTTCCTATTTCCTTCGATTTGACAGCTCTAATGTCTTACCTGTAAACAACATAAACATTCTTGGGACTAAACACAAATAGTGAATTGTCTCTTAGAGACCTCATATCACATCGGTTGCTAAAATGGCAAAGCTGGAAATTCT
>JABUQX010109751.1:7500-10000 GCA_015478945.1 Trachelipus rathkii
GGGTTAGGTTAGTAGAGGTGATCTCATCAGAGAGTAAAGTTTGAAGTTTAAGCCGCGTATGTTGTAAAGTCGATAAGAAAGTCCGCGCCCGCATGCAAATTTGCCATCCTAAACGCAGCACACAGCCACAGCAAAAACAAAACAACAGACCAAAACTAAACAGGACAAAAACACACTAGTCCAAAGAAAAAAAAAGTGAAAATCAGGATAAAATTGTTTGTACGTCAAAACACTAAATTTAAAATAGAAAATTATAAAACACTAAAACCGTATTTACAGAAATTTTTAAAAAAAATCTAGAGGAGTTAAAAGCTACACAAAATCCTACACACCACACTAAACACATTAAGAAAATCTACACTACACACACACACATCTATCACCAAACCAGACAAACAACATTAACTGTAAACAAATGACTAAAAACAAAGCTAAATTTAAAAAGTACCCCAACGTAATGAAAACCTGCATTAAAAACCGTAAATTAAATTAAAACCTTATATTAATAAAAAGTGTAAATAAAGCAAAAATACTAGAAATAAATATAGTAACTCTTTAAAAGAAAAGCAAAAAAAAAAAAAAAAAAAAAAAAAACAACCCAAACCCCCCCAACCCCACATTTTCAAGAAGGTAAAATTTTCGCAGCAAATCTTCATTTATTAATTATATAAATATGATAGTTACGTAAAAAATATTAGGAAAGCAATAAACACTAAAACAACACTAGGGAATAATAAGTTAATTAAAATAGGTGGACAACTAAAAATAAAAATTAAACTACAGCGATTAAAAATAACACAGGGAGACCAAACACACGAAAGCAACTCACAGCAAAGAGCTTCACCATCAACCTCATCTTATATATTATATATATATTATATATTATATATATATATATAGTATATATATATTAAATTATAAATATATTATCTATAATATATATATATACATATATATTATATATAAAGAGAGAAGAGAGAGGAGAGAGAGAGAGAGAGAGAAAGAAAGAGCAAGGGTAGCAAATAGTTACCTTTATTTTCTGCTTCATTATATAATATATACTATATATATATATATATAATATATAAATATACTATTTATATATATAAATATATTATATATATATATAATATATATATATATATATATATATATTAATATATAATATATATTAGCTTAGAATGGATATTTGACGCGTCAGGACATAAGAAGAACTTCTTCGCACATTTCAAGGGCGACAGGGCTTAGCAACCCGGCCCTTTACTTTGTTTTTTGCTTGAAAAACCCTGGACCAGCATTGGAAAATTTTGGCACCAAGAAGGAAGAATCTTCTGGAGAGCTCTTTGGAGAACGATTTTGGAGGCCAAATGGAAAGATGCTTGTTCCATTGAAAGGGTGAAAACCCTACCTTGAGTATATATAACTCAAAGACTAGCATCGAAAACCATTTGGCTGAGAAATAGTTTTCTTTAGTGCTCAAGGATCAAGAGTTTCAAAGCCAAAGAAGAGAAGATGCTGGCCCAACTGACAGACGGGGCCCGTGCCCCGGCCCCGGCCCGGCCAAAAATCAGGAAAACCGGGGTTTTCTACCGGGGTTAACTGTAAATTTACCAAACTAAATAATAGAAGATTAAATCAAAAACAAAATAAAAAAATATATTTTAATTCCATTACTCCTGGTTGTTTTAAAAAAATATATAAACATCCCTAAATATAATCAATTTTTTTTTTGGATTTACTATGATTTCAAATTAAAATTGAGCCCAAATTATAATTTTTCCGAGTTTTTATTAAAATATTCGAAATTTGATATATCAAACGAATTCGAAAAAGGAAATAAATTATAAATGTTAAAATATTAATGTATTTATTATTTATTTAAAGTAAAAATATTCTTCAAGGAAATCAAATATTTTCCGAACACTCTTTTCAAAAATTATTTATTTAATTGAATTAATATATATTATATATATATTATATAATATATTATATTATATAATATATAACTATATATATTTTTATATAATAAATATATATTATATAATATTATATATTATATATATATTAGTATATAGATATATATATATATATATATATATTTTATTATATATATAATATATATAATGTATATATATTATATTTTATATAATATTTTAATATATTAGTATATATAGGTATAGTGATATATTTTATATATATATATAATATATATTAATATATAGTATATTATATATATATACTAACTATTCAGTTTTCCCTGCCCTTAACTGTGATCACACATGATCGTTGTGCAATGAGATCCTGGAGGATCTATGAACGTCAGGACAGGCTATTTGTGGCCCGAATGGCATTCCTCCCCGTGTTTTGTGGGAGTGTGCTTCTGAACTGCGCCTGTCCTTGTTCAACTCTACTCTCTATGTCTTAAATACTAATACTTCTCCTCAGTGCTGGAAGCGCGCTTTTTTTCAGCCAATCTCCCGAAAAAAGGTAGCTGTTCTGA
>JABUQX010109751.1:15000-17500 GCA_015478945.1 Trachelipus rathkii
AGATAAACTCTGCCATCCTGTTTTTCTGGAAATACTTTTAAACATTCACTTTATATTTGCGGTCACCATCATAAGATGACTTCTACTTAGGCATTTAAAGATAAAAAATGCTGTCAAACACATGAAAATTGCAGAAAAGGTTAAAATGTTCATGCGCACGTACACGCATATTAACACAGACACTAAGTAGTTTTTACGAAACAGAGTCAAACAAGCCTATTTCTCCATATTTAAGATATTTTTCCTATTTTTTCATTTCCTAATTCCAAAATTTAATTAAAATTTTTCTCATCATTTTCTGCATTTATCAATATTTCATTTTTATGTAAATTTCTACACTTAATTACTGTATATTGAATGTAACATTTGTTTCATAATAAATTGCTTTAATATTTGTGAAATATGGCCATGAAATAGCCAATGTTACTACAACCCTGAACAAAATAGCCGAAAAAAAAATCATAATTCTTTGAAATATTTTTTTTTAAATTAAAAATAATATGGATATGAACGAATATTAGGAGAAAGACTCCGAAAAGCGTTTTTCGCTCTCTCTCAAAGTATTTGCTTACTATTAACTTTCCGTAAGCTTTCAAAGGGTTTTAGCCGTGAGTATTTTCATGCGCTCGTACCTGTTTACCATGTTAAAAGCTTCTCAGAATGGCAGGCGCTAAAGTTACCGCTAGCTCCGTATTGAGTTGCGAAATTTTTATTCACGTTGGCTGCTCAAATATGCAAATTAAATATAAATATGATTTATTCTTTATTCTAAAATCACAGTATACTGACAATCATTTTTTATTTATTTATTTATTTTTTTTTTTTTATGCATTATTTTTCTCTTAAGCATGCGCCTCATGCTAAGCAAGCAATAAAGAATTCTCCCTGATATATATATATATATATATATATATATATATATATATAAAAAGATATATATACCATACATATATATATATATATATATATATAATATATATATATAATATATATATATATATAACTATATATATATATAATTGTGTGTGAAGAACTTAAACAATTATCTAATTGCACCGAGAATTAAAATATAGAGCATCTTATCGCAACGTTCTCGATATGGTTGATGAAGTTTATATAATCATGCAATGAGAACTTCAAACAGTTGTTGGTTAGACTCTGGAAAAATAACTTAAATTTCTAACCATAATTTCTGATCATCTGTGCCGAGTTATTTAAGCCAGTTTTTAGTGTTGATCTGTCTGTATTTTTTTTTTTTTATTATTATTATTATTATTATTATTATTATTATTATTATTATTATTATTATTATTATTATTATTATTATTTTTTTTTTTTTTAAAAAGAAAATATTGTATACTGATCCTCCATCTGAAAGCAATATTCTTTCAAGAGTAACACTTAAAATAATTAAAATATCTTAATCCTGTTCAGTAGTTATTAATTTTTATTTTTGTAATAGCTAAAATAAGACAATAGTGTTTTATGAATATCCCCAAAGGTTTTTGAAATGTTTTTTTTATATGTCTTGTGAACCTTTTATTCCCTATTAATCTTAAATATAATCAGAAATATAATTCGTATAAATGTTACAAAGAACAATTTACTGAAAATAATATTTTAAGCTAGAAAAATAAATTAAAAACATAGTAAATAAATAAAAAGTAAATGGATCAATAAATAAGCAGACAAATAAAAAAAAATAAGTAAATTATTTATTTAATCAAAAACAACAAATTCATGCTTTGAAATTTTGTGTAATACTAATAATAATTAAATCGTAAGGATATTCATTGTATTGAAATGATCTTTAAAAATTCCTGTAAAACGTCTCGAAAATCTCGAATCTCCTAACTTCGATGTTCTGTGGGATAAAATCTTTCTTCCTTCTACTACAATAATCTTGTGCTTCTGCTACTGTTCTCCTAGCAAAACAGATTTTCATCCCTTTTTTATTGGGTATCTTACTACTTCTCTCGAGACTGTGTCTTCTCATCCAAATACTGAGGTCCTATATTTAAGGGATTTCAATAAACACAACAATGAATGGTTGGGGTCCTATCATACAGATTTAGGTGGGGAAGAGGCTAAATCATTCAGTATTCTCAACGATCTGGAGGAGCAACTAATTAAAGAACCTACACACATTCCGGATCATCCCAATCAATTCTTGAACACACTTGACCTATGTTTCACCACTAGTCCTTTTCTATAAATAAACCACCTTGGTTCCTATTGGTAAATCTGACCACAACCTTATATCTCTTAATTTTAATACTTTCTCTTCAACACTTCTATCCTCCTGCCTATGAGTGTTTTCTGGCACTTTAATCTGGCCGATTGGGGGGGCCCTTCCGTTGCTTCTAGGCTAACTATAATTGGAGTGACTGCTTTGACTCTGAAGATGCATCAGCTTCTGCCGATAAGGTGGGAGCTGCAATCGTTGATGGGATGAGTAGGTTCATTCCTTCTTCGACTAAATCTTTCTCTCCTCAAAATC
>JABUQX010109751.1:35000-51360 GCA_015478945.1 Trachelipus rathkii
GACCAGTTCGCATTATCTTCGGTCTCCCTCGTCCTCGAGGAGCAAATGTAGCATCATCCTCTGAATCGATGCTGTCTATAGCATCTTCAGGATCTTCTTCAGGATCATTTTTAAGAGTCATTAGAGGGACTATTTCCATTATTTCATCACCCTCCTCAGATCCGGAAATAATGTTCTGTGTACAATTTTCTCGTGGAAAATTTACGTCCCGAGCTATAAAGAGTCTTTTTTTCTTCTTCAGACCATATTCTATATGCCTTACTCTCTTCTGAATATCCAAGCAAAATTCCTGGCCTGGATCTTTGTTGTAATTTACTCATTCCCGGTGTTTTATTCATAAAATAAACTTTCGTACCAAAAATGCGTAAGTGCGAAACTGTGCATCGCTTTCCAGTCCATATATTAACAGGTACACTTCCATTTAAAGCACTGGAGGGGCATCTATTACGTAAATAATTTGCAGCTAAAATAGCTTCTGCCCAGAATTTATGTGGTAGGTTCGATTCACTGAGGAGACATCTTGCCATTTCAACGTACGTTCTGTTTTGGCGCTCAGAAATTCCATTTTGTTGAGCCGTGTATGGAACACTAAGTCTTCTTCCAATGCCATTCTCACTTAGAAATTTTGAAAAATCATGAGAAAGAAATTCTGAAGCATTATCAGTTTGAAAATATTTTATTTTTTCACCCGACTGATTTTCTACGAATAATTTATATTCTTTAAATTTTTCCAAAGCTTCACTTTTATTCTTCAGGAATTTTACAACAGTATATCTACTTTTATCATCTATGAAAGTGATAAAATATTTATGATTTCCGAGTGATGGAATTCGAAACGGTCCACATATATCGGAATGAACAATTTCCAAAAGTTTTGTACTTTCGCGATGAGACTTTTTAAAAGGCAATTGAGTCATTTTATTTTTTACGCATGTTTCACAGTTAGGCATATCAGAAGTTTTAAAGTTTAATCCGTGCACCAAATGTTTATTTCTTAAACTTTTCAAATCTTTAATATTTAAATGACCAAATCTGCGATGCCAAATCTCTATATCAGAAGATTTAATTTCAGACGCTACTGAAGCTTTTTCTTGCAAATAATATAGGTTATTTTTTCTATTCGCTATCAATAAAAGTTTTCCGTCTTTACCATATATTTTTGCATTATCCTGTGAAAATACAACTTTGCATCCTTTATCGGTCATTTTTGAGACAGATAGTAAATTAGTATGTAAATTTGGCACGTAAAGAGCTTCATTTATATTAACGTTTTTAATTTCTCTTCCTAGTTGACTTTTTATATTAATACTGCCTGTACCATTTATAAAAGTTTCAGATGAGTCTGCTAACCTAATTTTCATATCTTTAGTAGTACTTAATTCGGTAAAATACTTATCTTTTGAACACATATGCGCAGTTGATCCGCTATCTAAACACCATTTCACGGAGACATTTTCATCGGTGCTCGCAGATAAAACCACGTGATTGCTATTTTCTTCAGGTTCGTTTCTTGACAATTTAGTTCTACACTTTGATGCTATATGCCCAAATAAGTTACATTTGTAACATCTGACATGTGATTTCCACATAGGTCGCTTTTCGTGACTATTTTTCTTAAAATTTGTCTTCATGGTTACCATAGCATCCATCTTAGTATTAGTAGAATCTTGATGTCTAATCTTACTCTCTTCCATAATTTTCACTCGTAAGATTTCGACGTCAGGCAATTCGTCTCGACTTTCCATTGCGCATCTGAAGTTACTGTATTCATCAGGCAAACTATATAATAATAGTATACTCAACATATCATCATGAATATCAATTTTCAACTCACGCAATTTACTCACGGCGTCGAAGAAACTATCTAAGTAACCTTTTACATCTTCATCGGCTTTTAGCTTACTCAGAGTTAGTTGTTTAAGCAACATTGCCTTACGCGCAGGATTCTTTGATTGATAAATACCTTTTAATTTTTCCCAAACATGATTTGAAGATTCACAATCTTTAATTTGTTTCAACTCCGATGGGTGAATTATAAGTATTAATTCTGACTTAGCTTTACGATCGAACGCATCCCATTGTGTAGCTTCTGATGAATTTTCTGGTCTTTTCTTTTCATCACTGACGTATTCCCATAAATCGCTTCTAATTAATAAAGCTTGCGCTTGAATACACCAAGTATCATAATTATCCTTTCGTAGGGGTTCGATACGTATTCCTGTAGAACTTGCCATGATATAATTTTATTTCTGTATCTGATGTTTGTTTTAGTATCGTAACTTAATTTGATCAATCTTTAAGTAGCAATGAAGTAGCAATGAAGTAGCAAAGCAGCAACGTAGTAATTTAGTAACTAACTAACTACGCTCTGCTACCATGCTAGAAGTCCAAATATCGTAGTTCACTTTGCATACCCAATTGCTAAATATCATAGAAGAGGTTACGAATACTTTAGTTACAAACACCTTTAATATGTACAAACATTATAACACAAGTCCATTACTAGATTGGAATAGCAAGTAAGTATATTAATAAGATAAAATAGAATACAATGATATGAACAATACAATCTTAGATATAACCTTCGGAGGTACCAACTCTTCTGCATAACGACGATGTGTAATCCAGTCATGATGACGTACTCTTCAACAATTATTATTATTATTATTATTATTATTATTATTATTATTATTATTATTATTATTATTATTATTATTATTATTATTATTATTATTATTATTATTTACAAAATATTTTACACAAAATTTACTATATTATACTATTGTTCATCACTTAACTTCACTTCACTTACCAATATATTATATATATATATATATATATATATATATATAATATATATATAATTTATATATATATATATATATATATTATACTATTATTAGAATCGTATCTGCATGGCTGCCCAGGGTGGCGTCGATCGGCATAATACGTTGTAGTATTCCCTGCGATAGTTGGAATTAGATTGTAAGTAAGATAGTATTTACGTCCTTTATGTGGTACCCAAAGAAAATGGCCCTGGGGTTTTTCTCGGGTAATACCGCAGATATCACTAACGTGACAAAACTATCACAGATGATAGGTATTTTCATTAGTACCAAACACATCACTAATTTACCTCATTTACTATAATTGAATAAGCCCAGAATGCTAAGTAATATAAGAGTAGCTCATATACATTACCGATATAATAAAATTATATATTATTATATATATATATCATATATATATATATTATTATATATATATGTATATATAATATAATATTATATATATATTATATATATATAAATAATAAATATATATATATATATATATATATATATATATTATATATATATATATAATATATATATATATATAATATATATATATATATATAATATATATATATATTATATATATCATAATAATATATAGTATATATATACATATAATATATAATATATATATACTATTAATATATTATATATTATATTTATATATATATATATATATATATAGATCGATTGAAATATATATAGGTGTGAGTGTGTAGGTAGGTGTGTGTGTGTGTGTGTTTGTGTGTTTGAAAGGACTTCCGAATATGAACTGCTATATTATCTCTCTCGAAGTTTATTTGCCTGAGAAAATTTATAAAATAGAGATTTTATTTGTTTTACCCCCCGTTATTTACTTTGCTGTAAAGTTCCAAATAAAATTTTTTCCACAAATAACATATAAATGTTTTGAAATTGTCTTTGGCCAAATATTTTATTTATTTTTTTTTCATTCTTGGACGAGGAACAACTAGTTTATATTAATTGCCATTATTATTATTATTATATTATATTATATTATTATTATTATTTATTATTAATATTATTATTATTATTATATTATTATTATTATTAATTATTTTATTTATTATTATTATTATTTATTATTATTATACTTATTATTATTATTATTTATTATTATAACTATTATTATTATTATTTATTAGTATTAATATTAATTATTATTATTATTATTATTATTATTATTATTATTATTATTATTATTATTATTATTATTATTATTATTATTATTATTATTATTATTATTATTATTATTATTATTATTATTATTATATTATTATTATTATTATTATTTTATTATTATTATTATTATTATTATTATTATTATTGATCTGAAAATTTTACTATGAAGTCTTTTTTTTTGAACTGGATAGTTAAAAAATAGCAATAAAAGCAGATAAAACCTGACCAGCAACTATTAAGAAAAAAAATTGAAATGTTGTACTGTAAATTATTGTTCGAGAATTCATCTTAGGCACTTTGGTTTTATTTTTAGCTTTGACTAGAAGATAGAGATACCTAGAATTTTTTTTTTAAAGGATATTGTAACCAATCGTAACAATAAAAGATTATATAATTACCATTACGTTCATGGTTCTTGAGAGCTACTAATTGAACTGAAAAAGTATCTATTCCTTTGATATAATTATCACTAAATCTATTTATAAATACTGCAAAATATTACTATAAACCGATATGTAATTATTATATCAAGTATATAAATATTATAGATAGTGTAGTACTGGCAGAAGTAGTGGTGTTAGCATTGCACTGAAAATATTTGAAATTTTTATAACTTTTGAGTAATATTCTTTTAATTTTGCAACAACTCTACACTAAGTGTAAGAAAAATAGGTTTCGAAATTTAGATCAGAAATAGTAAAAAAAAAACAACAAAAAAACAAAAGCAAAAAAGAATCAACTAAATAATGTCACAAAAAAACTTTCAGTAAATAAAAGTGCCTTTCATTTAAATCTTATATTTCGCTCACAACGTAAATCGTACTTGAATTAAAAGCCATCCAAGAGTAGGCAAGGCGCCAAGAAGGCTCCATCGCCATTTGGGAGGGGCTCAAAGTAAGACGTGCAATGAATAAATAAATTTAAGGGTTCACGCGGGACATTACACTCAGATACATTTTGGATTCAATTTCCAGATAACATTTACTTACTTTAAATTGGATAAGTATATATATTATATTATAATAATATATATAATATATATAAAACATGACCATAGATATATATATTTTTTTATATATATATATATAGTATATTATATATATATATATATATATATATATATATATATATATAGCTTACAAAGAAAGTGTGCTGACCTCTTTGATTCGCCTACTAACGAAAACTTCTAATAACATGAAAATTTGTTATTCTTCTTGTTCGCTCTGATGAATTTAGCAACACTCCCGCTAAATGCTTTCGCCCTATTTTTTTTATCTAATTCTACCATAGATAAGGGCGACTCCGGAATATTCATCTATACCTTCATCCCTCAGTTGTCCCATGTTTTAACCTAATATTTTATATAATATGGTGTGTGAGATCCTAATATGTATTTAAATGCAAGGTGACATCCCTCAAAATATTTTGAGGATGGGAACTCCCGAGCTATAACAGCCCTATATTCATTTCTATTCTCTTCGAATTAATACTGAAACGTAGGTGTCAATCCGATTGCAAAGAAAGGTAGCCAGTTTGAACACTCCAACTACCATCACATAACTCTCATCTGGATTTGCCCAGAAATGTTGGATCTATGCTAAATTTTCATTTCCTTGATCATCTGAAACATCATTCCTTTTTTTCTATCAAAAGATGATTTCGAAGCTCGAGAAAAATGACTATGCACTTCCCTATCTTACAGATTTACGTCATTCCTTGAAATAGTTCTATTTCGTCAAATTATGAAGAGATGACTTTCTCCCTGTTAATAATAGTAGTTCTTAAAGCTTCTTTCATTTCTTTTGCCTCTCTTATATTTCATTAACAACATTTTCAGATTTCTTAAAACTTTACCTACGCAAATGGATCGACTCTTCATTCTTTTACTCATCTCAAAAATAATTTCTCTTTTCATCGAAAGCTACCCTTCTACTTCAACTTTCAGATGTTATTAATAACTGTTACTCTGGATTTGATTTCATATTAGCGGCATCTCAACCATATAAATCAAGCATTTCAACGATTCAAAACTCAAGAACTTCATATTTTTTTTTTATCACTAAACACTTCCAAACATTTTTTTGACAGGTCTATTTTTCCATACGTGAAAGATACAAACATTTTATTATCAACATGAAAAAAAAAATGTTTTGGAAGTTCCATATCATAAGGATTGCTTAGGCTGTTTCAAAGAAGATAGAAATTTTGTTGATGGACGAAGAATTTTTTCGTCCACTCAATTAGTCAAATTACTCTAACTAAACGATAATTTGATCCGCTGCTGTAAGAATACTAATCTCGCATAACATATATATATATATATATATATATATATATATAATATATAATATATATATATAATATATATATATATATATAGTATATATATATATATAATATATATTATTTATATTAAATATATATATAATAGTATATATATATATATATATTATATATATATATATATATATATAATATATAATATATAATTATATATAATATATATATATATATATATTATATATATATATATATATATATATATTATATATATATAAATTATTGAAATAATACGATAATCTATTGAATAACACGAAAACCATCATATATATATTTTTTTAATTATAGCAAAAAAGGAGGATATTAACAGGATTATATTAGACAATTGATTTCCTTACCTTTGTTTGTTGAATATGTGCTCAAGAAAATTCCTATTTAGGACCAGTTAAAGAAACCTTAAAAGGCAATTGCCTATATATAATTAATGTGGTGAGGGTAACAGAAGAGATTGAATGCATTCCCAAGACTGCTTTGGAATTTCTAACTTGCACCTCTAATACATCAAACGGGTAACTAATTCTTTCATAATATCGAAAATTATATATATATATATATATATTATATAGTATAATTATTAGTTATATATATATATTAGTTATAATTTTGCAATTTTTAATATATATATATCCTATATAGTATATATATTATATATTATATAGAGAGAGAGAGGAGAGAGAGAGAGAGAGAGGAGGAGAGAGAGAGATAGAGAGCGAGAGAGAAGAGAAAGAGAAAAGAAAGAGAAAGAGAAAGAGAAAGAGAAAGAGAAGAGAAGAGAAAGAGAAGAGAGAGACGAGAGAGAGAGAGAGTAGAGAAGAGAGAGAGGAGAGGAGGAGGGAGAGAGAGAGAAGAGAGAGAGGAGAGAGGGTTGTTCCCGTAAGCAATGTGGAACCGATCACTGAAGGGATTGATTGGGAGTCCATCAACAATCAAAAACGTTTAAATGAACATGTGTCCTATGTACCCCCGTTTGAAAGTTACAGTGCATTTACTGTCATACGCATACAAGTTTAATGAAATAATAACATAACTAACGGATAATAAGTATAACTATACACTATTTATAGGTTTTAATATTAATGATATTAGTAATACTGAAGAATAATACTGACTGATATCCATAATCATAATTACTAGACTACTAACTGTACTACTATACTATACCGTACTACTACGTACTACTACTATATTACTACTACTACTACTCTAACTGACTGAATAATAATAATAATAATACTAATAATAATAATTAATAAATATAATAATAATAATGAATAGATAAATAGCGCAATAATAATAATAATACAATAACAATAACCATGAACAAAACATAACAAGAACAAGTAGACATAACAATAACAGATACAATAACAACTAATTAATATTAATATTAAAATAATATTATTGTTAATATAATTATTGTTTTATTTTAACAATTAATAGATTAATTTAATATTAATCTTATATTTATATTAGTAGTTAAAATTATGATTCAGTTACCTTTAATAATTATATTATATAAATAAAAGGTCAAAATTTATATTAAATATTGAATATTAATATTAATTACTAACTTAGTCTTAGATATTTATACTAATATTGGAATAAATATTATTAATTAAGATTAATATTAATATTAGAATAATGGCTTTAAAATAAAAACGATTTCCTAATATTAATAATATATTTAAGTAATTAATATTAAATATTAATATTAAATATTAAGATTACAAATATTAATATTAAAGCAACATAAATTATTATATTCATTTTAATTTTAACCTTTATATTCATATTAATAGGAATACTAGGAGTTACTTTTAATATTAATAATAATATATAATAATAATAATAAATAATTAATAATAATATAATAATAATATATAATAATAATAATCATAAAATAATAATGAATAATAATAATAATAATAATATTAATAATAATAATAATAATGATAATAATAATAAGGTATAATTATTAATTAATAGTACATATAATATAAATGAATAATTATAAATAATTATATTAAATAAAGAAAAATAATTTGGTAAGTATTGATCTTAATAATCTTAAATCGTAAAAAATAAAGTTAAAAATAATAATAATAAAAATTTAATCTTTCTTTTCAAGATATTTCATTTATTTAAAATTAAATAATAATATATTAAATAATAAAAATAATATTAAATAATAAGTATATATTAATAATAATAATACTATTAAATAATAATAATTATATTAAATAAATAATAATTAAATATAATAATAATATTGAAATAATAATAATAATATTAAAATAATTAAATAATATTAAAATAATAAAAGAGAATTTTTAATAAAAATAAACGATGTAACTAAAAATGAAAATATTAATATAATAATAATGATTGAAATTATTAATAATAATATTAAATAATAATAATAATATTAAATAATAATAATAATATTAAATAATATATATATTAAATAATAATAAATAATATTAAATAATAATATTATATTCAAATAATAATAATAATATTAAAATAATAATAATAATAAATTAAATAATAATAATAATTATTAAATAGATTAATAATATAATATTAAATAATAATATTAAATAATAATATTAAATAATTAATATTCAAATAATAATAGTTAAATAATAATATTAAAATAATAATATTAAGTAATAATATTAAATAAAATATTAAAATAATAATAATAATAAATATTAATCATAATAATTAATATTAAATATTAATATTATATTATATTAATATTAAAATAATAATAGTAATAAATAAATAATAATAATAATAATAATAATAAATAATAATAATAAATAATAATAATAATAATAATAATAAAATATAATTAATAATAATAATGAATCAATAAATAAAAAATTAATAGAATATAGATAATAATAAAAAGAATAATATAATAATAATATAATAATAATAATAACTAATAAATAATAATAATAATAATAATAATAATAATAATAATAATAATAATAATAATAATGGTTTGTACTATCCAACGTATGTTTTAAACCAAAGAAACATGTGAATAACACAAGTTATTTAAGGTATACATTCCAATAACAATAACAGTAATTGTAAATAGACTCTTACTCTCAAGTTTAGGCCATATTCAGGGATGTTACTCTCACAGAATGTGCTGGAAATGGTACCCCGCTCTGTATGGCAACCATCGGAAGTCGCCGTATCCTTGATTATCGGACTCTTCTAAATATCCCAGGTATATTTGAAATTTGGTCGTAGGCATGAACTATATGTTGCCGTAGGACATCAACATTGTCGAAGGTGGTTGAATACCCAAGTGCTTTGAGGTGGATCCATAGATAACAGTCTAATGGATTTATATCAGGGAACGAGGAGGCCAGGCAACAGGTCCCCACACGCCCTATCCATTTCCTCGGATATCGCTCGTCTAAAAAGGTTCCTGCTACCCTACTGATGTGGGGTGTTGAACCATCATGCACAAACCACATGCGACGAACAATATGAAGTGGAACATAATCGAGAAGGACATATAATTGATTCCTTAATAATGCTTCTTGCACTTTACCTGTAAACCATGGTTCATTGAAAATAGATCCTAGTAGGTGGTCACCAAGTAACCCTGCCCATACATTGATGCTTAAGTGATGTTGACTTCTTGATTGCAGAAACGCATGAGGATTATCTTCAGACCAACGATGGTTGTTATGGAAATTAGCAATACCCTCTCCGGTAAAAGCAGCTTCGTCAGTAAACAACACGACAGATAGAAACCGTTGGCCGGTGTCGGTTTTATATTGGAATCATGTACAAAAAAGAAGTCTTCGTGGACAGTCATCCTCTTTAAGTGTCAGTACACGTTGTACATGATATGGGCGAAGTTATTATTCACGGAGTACACGCCATTCTGTCACATGTCCAACATTTTCCATTGCTGCTATTCTACATTTGCTTATCCCGTTATTGTCCCTCAACGTGCTGAGGAGTCTGTTCCTCATGCAATTAAGCAGTCCTTGACATCCATTGATATTCCTCATCTGAAACTGCTCGCTTTTTTAAATGTCCGCGGTTTTTCCCGTAACCGTCAATCTAATCTTTTGAAAGATTTTCTTATCCAGAAAACATCTATTAAGGGTTCTCGTATAAACGTCTTGCCTCTGCAGAATTACAACCAGCAAAACCATAGATTAAATGCATGTCCTCCATTTCATGATTTGAGTACATTTTTAGGTAAATAACACCATAGTACAGTACATATATCAAGATATCAATGATAGATACTATGCGGGTATAAAGATGATGATAGGCGTGAAGTACACTTAACGGCCTTAACTTTCCACAATTACGCCAAGTAACTGATAATTTGGAAAGAAACCGAGTAATCAATTGGTTGGTATTACTTTAACTGAATTATTAACGGTATACATTGTGTTATATTTGTTGTCTCACTATATTAAATTTATTTACGAACCTCTTAGTAATGTGTTAAGACAATAATTTATTATAGTTCATGTCCTTTTAATTATTATTTTTATTTCACGAACCTTTTATGCGTATGACAGTAAATGTGCTGTAACTTTGAAACGGGGGCACATAGGACAAACAATTAATCCCTTCAGTGGGTCCGCACATGTTGCGGAACACCCATTATATATATATATATATTATATAGTTTTAAATATATATATATATATATATTATATAATAATGTATATATATATATATATATTATTGATCTTATATATATATATAATATCAGAAACGTGTTCTGCGTAGGCAGGTGGTACGTGCACTGCCTTACCAAGAAGTACACATCACTCATATAACTTTTTAATATTAAAACACTTTAAATCTATGTAACTTAATTTCTTAACAAGAGTTGTTAATCGAAATTTAAGAAAAAATTCATTTTCCCAATGTAAAAAGCAAAATATTTTTTGTGCTTCTCCGCCGCTTATGGCTTCCAATATTGAAACTTGGTTTAATGGACATTCCGCGGTGCTTTTTCATCTTTTAAATGTCTAAATGGAACGTGGCCGAACAGTCGGTCGAACTCCTGGCGGCGGCGTCGAGCATATACGGTGGCGTCGATGTCGTTGAGGGAGGGGTCTCGCTCTCTCTCTCTCTCGTCCTCTCTCTCCTCTATATATATTAGTAATATATATATATATAGTATATATATTTATAGTATATATTATATATATCTATTATATAAGTAGTTAACTAAGTAATGTAGTATAGCGATACTATATATTAAATTAAACCTGCCTACCCTGCGGGTCGAGTCCAGCGGCCCGTTCGTACAGGTATGTTTATGATAGTAGTATAAGATAATTATCTAGAGTAACGAATTGAGGATAATACGCAGTGATTGCTGTCGATCTATATATAGTATTATATAAGCTATATTATTATAGTATAGATATAATATATGTGTATATATATTAAACTATATTATTAATGATATCTATATATGATATTACATAATATATAGAATATTATAGTAAGTATAAGTATATATTATATGTATTATAGTAGATAGTTATATTATGAGGGCTATATATAATATACTATATATAATATATATATGAGTATATATGACGTATATATATGTATCTAGATATAATATACAGTACGGAAACTGAGGCAGTATACCTAGGGGGCATTGTTCCCCAATGATAAGAATCTGTAAGAGTGAGTGTGAAAAGTGACATAAATTAAACGGTCTTTTTCTTCAATAAACTTTCTTCGTAGCTAAAGTTAATTAAGAGAGGGGGCTATAAAAGAGAAAATAAGTAGAATGCTCCCGAAAAGACATGAATCGTTTTCTAAATATATTATTTTCAAATCAATTTGAAAAAAGAAAGTTTTCATTTTAAGTTTCGATTTGTTTTAAATTTATAGTCAAAAAGATTTGTGTTCATTGGGCAGCGGGACTTAAATGACTGACCATATATAATATATATATATATATATATATTTATCTATATTATATAGTATGATAATATAAGTAATATATTTCCTACGGTATAATGATATATATATCATATATATATTATATAGATCATAACAGATAGATGTGCTTTCAAAATATAAGCTAGAAGTTAGAATGTATCCCATTACTTAATTAATTTTAGATACCTTAATTTTTTTTTTAAAAGTTTTTTACATTAAATGATTTTAAAAGTTATAAATAATAATAATAATAATAATAATAATAATGAGATAATAATATAATAATAACTATTGAAAATTATAAAATCAAGATATAATTATTTTTAAATAATCGAATAATAATTATAATAATAATAATAATGAATAATAATAAATAATAATAATAATCAATAATAAATGAATAATAATAACTTACTGTTCTCATTTTTATCTTTATTATTATTACTATTACTATTATTACTAGCAGTAGTTGGTAGTGGTAGCGAGAGATTATTACTCCTTTTTTATAATATTTTATTATTATTATTATTAAATTAATTTTATTTATTATTATTCTTATTATATTATCATTATTATTTTTACAATTTTTTTATTAGTTATTTAAAATAAAGATGAATTATTATTATTCATAATTTATATTTTTTAAATTATTGAATTATATTTATTTTAAAATTATTAAAAAAAATTAATTTTTTTTTAAAATTAACTGTTATTATTAACTATTTATTATTTATTATTATTATTTTTTTATTATTAATATTATTATTGTTTATGATTATGATTATTATTATTTTATAATTATTATTGATTAATATTATTATTATGATTATTACTTATTATTATTATTATTATTATTTATGTATAATTATTATTATAATTTATGTATATTTAAAAAAATCAGGGATATTATATTCTTATTGTTACTATTATTATTATTATTATTATTATTATTATTATTATTATTATTATGCTTTTTTTTAGAAGATCGTGGAATAATTCTTCTTGTTATGATAGTTCGATTATTATTATTTATTATTATTAATTATTTATATCTTATTTTATGATTGATTCAGATATATTTTCAAAGATATTATTTTATTATTATTATTATTCATTATTATTAGTTATATGATGTATTGATGTAATATGATTATTATATATTCTCTTGTTCCTTTTCTTACTCCTTTCTTATAAGCTTTTTATATTATTTTCGCTCATTATTTAATGTATATTTCTCTTATTCTTATTTTATTATTATACTATTATTATTATCATTATGTAGTTATTATTATAATTATTATTATTATTATTATTAATATTATTATTATTATATTTTAATATCATTTTATTATTAGCTTCATTATTATGTATGCTGTTTTATTATTAGTTATATTATTGAGATATTATTATTATTCATTATTAATTGATGTATTATTATTATTTATTATTATATTATTATCATTATTATATTATCTATTATTATTATGTATTATTGATTGATTATATTATTATTATTATATTATCTATTATTATTTGTAATAGTCATTCATATATTGAGATGTATATCGTATTTCAATATTGATATATATTATTAATGTATTATGTATTAATGTATTATTATTAGTATTAAATTATTATGTATATTATTATCTGATTTATATCTATATAAATATCGGTATAGTATAGTAAGGATCATATATCTTTATATATAGGATATAATGAGTATATATAGTGATGAATGGTAGTAGATATATTAGTATATACTATTATATTATATTATTATTACGTAGTAATTGCTAGAGAGTAGAAGTTGGTGTGATATTTGACCATTTAATATATATTAGGCATGATATATAATGATTTAGTACGGTGATATTAGGTATTATGTATATAAATTATTATATAATCCATATTAAATATAGATTATACACATAAGTATATGTATATATGTATGAGATCTATGTATATCTAGGTGTGTTACGGGAAATAATATGTATATTAATTAAGTTATGTTGAGAATATACTATAGGTATGAACTATAAGTAATTTTAAATATATATAATATACAATATTGTATAAGAATTTCTGTATAACATAGTCAGTTCACTTCATTATTTATATTGTCATTATGGTAAGTGATTTATTATGTCTGTTTCATTTATTTAATCGATTAGTTTTGAAGGCTTTTTCTAAGATTGAAACTAGAACATGAAGAATATAAAATGCTTAAAAAAGCACATAAAGCATTTTGTAAATGTTTTTTTTTTTTTTTTTCGTTGCTGTTTTATACCATTATTTCTTTTTTATGGTGGTCAAACCCGATGATTTAAACCAGTCTGGTTTAAAGAACCGCCCACCATTTGTTATGTATTATTTATTATTGTAGTTGATTATATGTATTATTATTATTATTATTATTATTGAATTTAGAATTAAAACTAATATATTTCGATCTATTTATCATCTATCATTATCAATTTACAATTAGTCATTATCATTATCATTATCGATATCATCATTTATATCATTATCATTATCATTATTATTTAATTATATTATTATTATTGATTAATTATTATTATTATTAATTATTATTATTATTATTAATTGATTATTATTATTTATTATTATATTATGTATTGATAGGTTAAAAACCCTTTATTGATTATTTATATTATTTGAATTATCTATTGGATATGTCAATTATTATTTATATTAATTGACTGAATGCATCTTGTTGTCTGCTATCCTTTTCACTGATGATGCAGGCTGAATTGAGGCAGCCATTCCTTTATTCCAATCTACTGCGTTTTTTTAAAAGGAAAATTTGTGTCGTATCTTTTACGTTTTTTCTTTAATCAAAATCTTATTTGCTCGTAATTTTTATACCTTGAATTTATTCTGAAGATTTTATTATTATTCAGTGAATATTTATTATAGTGTATAATTTAATTTATTTTAATTTTGTAGTTATAATTGGTAGTTGTTTCAATTGTTTTAGTTATGACGTATTTTAAATTTATTTAATCTTAATTTGCATATTATTTAATTGTATTTAAGCATTTTTTTAATTTACTGTTTTACACAGTTTTCTATAATTATTGTTTATTCTCTGCAAATCAATCTTAAACTAATTTGTCTTACTTGTTATAAGTGCAATAACTAACTGTACAAATTGAATTAATTCATTATTTTATTATTATATTAATTATTATTATTATTATTATGTATCTATTATTATTATTATTATTATTATATTTTATTATTATTATTATATTATTATTATTATTAATTATTCTTATTATTTTATTATTAGGTATTATATATAAATTATTATATTAATTATTATTATTATTATTATTATTTATATAGTATTAATTATTAATTATTATTATGATTATTATTATATATTATTGTTATATTCTATTATTATTATTAATTAAATTATTATTCATTAATAGAAAATAGATTATTATTAACTGACGCTTATTTATATTTATTATTTAATTATTCTGAATATATATTCTGTGAATTTTATTATATTTACTATTGTAAATGAACAGTTTTATTATTATTATTAATGTATGATTATTATTATTATTATTATTATTATTATTATTATTATATTATTATTGTGATTATTTATTATTATTATTTATTAATGTTATTATTATATTTTATTATATTAAATAATCATTATTATTATTTATTAGATTATATTATATATTATTATTATTATTTATTATTATTAATTGATATGTATATATTTATGTATTATATTATTATTATTTTTATAAGATTATGTATTTTAGTTTTTTATTAATTAATGTTCGATATTATTATGTTGGTATTATAATTATTGATTAGTTATTATTATATTTTGATTATTAATTGAGTTCGGCGCGATTTTTTTTTTGCATAGTATGGTACGTAATATACACCGGATTGAATGCTGTACCCCACTGTGGCTGAGAACCGCCCTTGTGTTTTTATTTCGCCTCTAAAGTAGCGTTGCT
>JABUQX010109752.1:0-22500 GCA_015478945.1 Trachelipus rathkii
ATAATGGCTAACAGTGAGTAGACAGACAGAGTCCGGGTAGATTGAAGGAAAATATAATTAGGGAAGCTGCCGGACCACTACCCTCGCTTAAGCGGAATAAGTGTTTTGTATAATAGTATATATATATATATATATATATATATATATTATATATATAATATATATATATAGATAAAATATATTATTATATACTATATTATATATTATATTCTATATATTATAATATATTATAGTTATATTATATTTATTATATAATATAGTTATTATATATAAGTTATATATATATTATATACACTATTATAATTATATAATGATATAAATATATATATATAATATATATATATATAGTATATATTAATTATATATTATTATATTATATATACTATTATATATACTATTATTTATATATTTATGTATATATATTATAACTATATATCATATAATATATATTACTAATATTTATTATTATTATATATAATATTATATTAAATTATACTATTATACTATTATGATTATATATATATATATATTAAGTAATTTATATAATATAGTATATAATATATAGTATATATATATATATATATATACTAATACTATATATTATAGTATTATAACAAGTTTGTGTAATATATATAATTATATATAATATACTATATATATTATATAAATAGATTATAATAATATATATATATTTATTATTATAATTTAATATATTTCTATTAATACTGATATATATATATATATAAGTATATATATATAATATATATATATAATATAGTTATATAATATATATATATATATATATAAATATAATATATAAAGTATCTGATATATATATATAATATATATATATATATAAATTTATTATATATCTATATATTATATATATATAACTATATAAAATAGATTTAAAGTATTATAATATAGATTCATGAAATGTGAATGTGATGTTTGTGTGGTGAAAGGAATCGACGAGAGAGAGAAGAGTGCGATTTCATGATGATGACCTTTGACACAGAGCACATGGTGATTTTTGTTGTGTGAGTACTAGACGTATAATGTTAATTTAAAGTTGAAGATATCAATGGTTGTCGGTTGTGAGCATTGTCCATCTCGAGGTGATGTTGAGAGAGCCCATTCCTGGCATAATCTGAATCGAGTTTGGCACTGGGTGGTAAGAGTTGGAGAGTTGCATGTATTGGGTGATCCTAAATGGTTAGAATGGGATTAAAAGGATGGTTATTAACAGGTGGCTTTGGCGCGATGATGGGAGAAAATGTGAATGGTAGGAAGTGATTGATTTCTGTGAGAGAGAGATATGTTGGTAGTAATAAGGAGTATTCATTTGCTATACTAGAGTCTGCGTGTAGGAGAGATGTATCCGAATGTGAAAATTTGCTTGATTTTGTGTTGGGGAAAGGATGTTGAAGTATGTGTTTGGATGTTATTACATCAGTAGAGGGATTATGAATGAGAATCGATCATTTATGTTTTTATGAAAAATTAAGTTTAGTTGGATTTATGGAGAGGAGGTGATAAGCAAGGAGTGGGAGAATTAAGAGGAAAAGTTAATTGAAAATGTAATAAGGATAAGATTAAGCGCACATGCAAATAAACCAGGTATGAATATGAACAAGTAGAAAGTGCTTGAACAAATCCTGAAACTCAAATGTAGAGACACGTTTATGTTATTGGGAGGAAGTATGTAGATGTGCTAAAGATAGAAGTTAAGATTGTTACAGAGTGTGGATGAAAGAGATGACTGCAGAGTGTTGAAAGTAAAAAAATGCCTGTTGAATGTGCTAAAACCACACGATGAGATCTTCAAAGAAAGGTGTTTGCATTATTTAAGAATGGAATAAAGGAAAACTAAAGGTTCATGCCGTAGTAGGCAAACATGAAATACAAAGATAACAGTTTGGAGAGAAGGATGAATGGGGACTTACAAGTGAAATTAGGACACTTTGCGGAACGCGCGGCAAGCTTAAAATGAGATAAATGGAATCCGCTTAGAAGAATGAAAGAGATGGTGCTTCGAAACTGATGAAATGGAATGTGAGGAGAGTTGAGGGACACTTCGAAAAATCTGCGTGCATTGCAGTATAATGTAGGTGATAGTGATGTGTGCTGGGTTTTTGTGCAAAAAGGAAAGGTATTTTGGGATGGGGTTATTATAAGGAGCGATGTAATGGTAGAGTGAGAAAGTTGAAAAATGGTTAATCTGCGGCATAGATAGAATTACTATTGAAATGATCAAGAACGAGGAGAGATTGGTATGAAGGATTTTGGAAGGTGTGGAACAAAATTTATGAGGACATATCGAGATTGGAGGAAAGCAGTAATAGTTATAGAACTCTTATATAAGAGTAAGGGAGGTGACGAGGAATCTATAGATTTTATTAAGGGAATTAGTTATTGAGTGTTTAGGAAGATCATAGCTGTTTTGTCGAAAGAGTGCTTCAAGTGGATTGAAGTAACTGATTGGTGCAAGAATAAGTGCCTTTAGAAATGTCGCAGGTGTGTCTGGATCAAATTTCTTTATAATAAACAAAGACTGAGAAATGAGGAAGGAAGAACGAATAAATTTATTTAGGTTTTATGGATTGCAAAACAGACGTATGATAGGATTAAGGAAAGCTTATGGCACGGTTCAGTAGAATATGGGTTTGTGATATTCTTCTTGAATGGTAAACAAAAGGTGTTGACATAGTGTGGATTGTTCAAGAATAAATTGTTGAAATATTGGTTAACACTAATAGCGGAAGTGAGGCTGAGATGTGTTTAATTCTCATTGTATTCAATATGTACTATGATTGGTCATCTAAGGGAATTAGACGTAGGGGTGAAGGGGAAGCTGTTAGAGATGGATGTATGAAGAGCGTGAGTGTGCTCTACATTTAATAATAATGAGTATAAAAATAATGTCAAAGCTTTGAAGGAGTTTGAAAAGGATATAGTGGTTTGGTAGACTTGTGTAAAGGAGAGTCTTTGAGTAAATGAAGATAAGAGTAAAGTTATGTAGTGAAGTGGTGAAGTTAGTTGATGTGAGAACCTGGATAGTGTCTGAGACCAAACTGCTTTAGGATATATGTATATGAAAGGATACGGATAGATACAGATGGCAGTAGAAAATGTGAATGGTAGGAAGGTTGGCTGTGCAATTTATCTTGGTGGATGTAAAGACTAAATCTTGGGGCCGCTAGGATTTTGTGAGTGTATTTTGTTGCACTGTTAATGTATAGTGTGAAAACTATGGTCTGGAAATAAGAGGTATAGATCTAAGGTATAATATGTTCAGATGGCAATTTGGGGAGGACATGAGGAAATTAGAATGATAGAAATTGAGGAATGACTCAGTAAGGATTGTGTGGTGTGAGGTAGGAGAAGATGAGGAAGAATAATACGGAAGTACATTGTGTCTTGTTTGATCATATGGAAAGTTATGATGAATCGGTTGGTAAATAGTGCTAGTGGTGAGTGAGCTGGGAATTGACGGCTGAGACCGAAGAAAAGGTGGATTGAGCCAGTAAAGGGAGGAAGGATTGTAAGTGGCAGAGGCGAGAGGTGCATAATAGGGTGAATGGCGGTTTGTGAGGCTGTATATTGTGAGCCCTTCAATGAACTGCATTTAGGAGTTGTTGGGTGAATTAGGGGTAAAAATGACGATAATAAAACGGAGTTACATTGTCATGCTTTGATCATTGGAAAGTCATGGTGTATAGTCGTTTGGTTAAATAGATAGCATAGTGTGAGTGAGCTGGGAATTGACGGCTGAGAGACCGAAGGAGAAAGGGTGGATTGAAGCCAGTAAAGGAATGCTGAATGAGAGGATGTGAGTTTGCAGAGGCGAGATAGAAAGCGTGGCAATAATAGGAGTGAATGCGGGTTTGTGAGGCTGTATGGTTGTGGTTGCAAGGGGATTGACCCTTACTTTGATTGATGTCACATGTGGCTCCTCGGGAGGTCTCGTGAAACCCAGGGATTTTTCTGATTGCGAAGATTCTCACTAAGGGATATCAAAGGACGGTAAGCAGTGTTTTTTCGACCTTGCGTTCATATTCTTCTGCTGCACTTTTCTGTTTCCGGGTACATGCGACGCATCCTCGCCCAATATGGTAAGGAGATGATATATATATATATTATATATTATTAATACATAATATATATATATATATATAATATATATTCTATATATATATATAAGTATACTATATATTATACTATATGATTATATATATATATTATATAATAGTATAGTATATATTATAGTATATATTATATATACATACAGTAATATATATATATATATATATATATATATATATATATTATATATATATATATATATATATTATCAGATTTATAACTATATATATATATTATATTAATATATTTATATAATATATATTAATATATAACCTGGGACATAGCAAATAAGCCAACATCATTCCCGATCTGCAACTGACACCACCCTGAAGATTAATGTGGGAGCGGTTGATGCGTATAACTTATATATTTATATATACTTATATAATTTATATATATATAATATATAATACATACTATATATATATATATAATATATATAATTACACTAACAAACAGTAAGTGAGAGCTTAGAATTTAAATTGTACAGATTTTAACAAAAATAAGGTTATTTATATATATATATATTATATAATATATATATATATGATACTATATAATAATATTATATTTTATATTATATATATTATATAATATATATATATAATATATTTATACTATATATACTAATAATATAAATATATATATATATTATATAGTATTATATATTAATATATATATAATATTATAAGAAAAATAGTAGCCAAAATTATATTCCAGTATTTTTTGAAAATTCAATAAAACAATAAATATTTTTCAGTAAAATATATATTATATTTAAAATAATTGATTGTTATACTCATCTTCTTGAAATCTATTTAAAATATATTTGGCACCAAACCAGATTATAAATAAATCGCTAGACGCTAATAGTAAAAGACATTTTAGCCTTCTAATCCACCGTCCACCCCCAAAAACCTCAAAGTCTCTAAGAATTCCCTTCCCCCCCGTCCCCCCCTACGCCATGAGACCTCCATCGCCTCTTCATAAAATCTCATGAAAGAAAAAAAATCTTTGATGCCAAAAATATAGGACCAAATCTTCAGGCAATTTTTAACCAATAATCATTAGCATTAATTTAAATTCAACACACTGTCATTTAAATATATTATAAGTAATATATATATATATATATATATATATTATTATATATATATCTATATTATATATATATATATAATATATATATATATATAGAGTTATATATAATATATATATATATAATATATATATAACTATATATTATATTAATTATAGTATTATATTATATATATATATATAATATTAATATATTATATTATATTTATTTATTATATTATATAATATTATACATCTTATATGAGAGGATTGGATAACGATATGAATTTTATATTACGAATAGGTAAGAGCTAAAATTTATTAAACTAATTACTTATAATAACCAATCCTTCTATTTTATCCAACATAATATCAATGTCTTTAAAGTTAACTCTCATATATTGCACCAACATCTTACACATCGTGTGAAATGGAAGGTCGTCTAATACAATAATCTCGCTATTTTTGTATCTACTCTTATAGTTTTTACATCGTTGGTATTCCATATTTTTTCTCGAAGCACATTTCGAGAGTTGTTTGCTTTATTTTACAAGAGGTGATTGGTGAAATATATGAGAGTAACTTAAAGAATTGCTATTTGTGAAGATTAAATAAGAATATTGGGTTTAATAATAATCGTTTCGTATTGCATAAGATAGAAAATTATTAGTATTGTATTCGTAATATAAAAATTCATATTCGTTCCACCTTTATTATATATGATTATTATATATATAATATATAATATATTATATTATAATTATATATTATTATATTATATATTATATATATATAATATATATTATAATATTATATATATAATATATTATATATTATATATATATATAGATACTATATATTATATATATATAATAGTATATATATATATAATAATATATATATTAATATATTATATATAGTATATAGATATATATATATTTAAAATGACATTAGTTGATTTTATTAATGGCTACTGATTATCTAGTGTTAAATTTGCTGAAGATTTTGTCTTATATTTTTGCATCAAAGATTTTTTTTTCTTTCAATGAGATTTTAGAAGAGGCGATGGAGGTTCTCCATGGCAACTTGGGGGGGAGGGGGGAAGGATTCTAGGGACTGGAGGTTTTGGGGGTGGGGAGTGGGAATTAGGAGGGCTAAAATGTCTTTACATATTAGACGTCTACTGAGTTTATTATAATCCTGTTGTGCCAACCTTATAGTTTATAGATTTCAAGAAATGAGTAGATACATCAATATTTTAATATATATAATTATATATTATATAAATTTTACATATATATATAATATTTATATTATATAATATTATTATATCTGATATAAATATATATAAAATCATATTAGTTCTCGAGCATCATTTCTATCCACCTTCACAACGAAATCTTTAAGAATATAATATAAGGCTTATTATAATAGTGCAGACGTGTTTATAATATTAATATAATAATATATCATAATTATATATATATATATATAATATATATATATATATATATTATATATATATATTTTAAATATATCATATATATATTATATATATATATATATTTATACATAAGTATTATATATATATAATTTAATTATATATATTATATCTTAAATTAATTATATATATATATATATATAATATATATATATATGTATATAGATATGTATGTTGTTATATATATATTATTATTATATATATATAAATTATTATAATGTATATTATAATACTTAGTATATATTATATTAACTCATGACCACCTATCACATAACTGCAGAGTGGTGTCAGCTACGAATTTGGAAAGGTAAATATAGTTGCTACTCATCAAATAATTATAATATATAATTATACTATATATATATATATAATTATATATATATATATAATACATATATATAAAGTATAAATATATTTTTACTCATAAAGGGTGTATATATATAAGATGTGTGTTTATATATATATATTATATATATATTTATATATATATTATATTATAATATATATATATAGTATATAATATATTATATATATATTATATATATCATTATATTATATATATAATATATATATTATATATTATATATATATATATATTTATATAACACCCAAAATTTCAGTGCGTCGCATGTACCGAAAAACAGTAAAGTAGCAGAAGAATATGACGCAAGTCGAAAAGAAATCCCTCTTTACCGTCCCTTTATACCCTTAAGTGAGAATTACTGCGCAATCAGAAAATCCACCCTAGGTTTCACGGACTTCGACGGCAACTCACGATGTGACACATTCAAATGTCAGGTTTCATCCCCTTGGCCAGTCACATAATAACAGCCTCACAACCCCGCCATTAACCCGTATTATGCACCTTTCTTCTCGCCTCTGCCAAACTCACATTTCCTCTCCTTCAGGCATCTTTACTGCTCATCCACCTTTTCTTCGGCTCTCTAGCGGTTCAATTCCCAGCTCACTCACACTATGCAATCGTATTTAACAACCGACTATCATCATCACTTTCCATCAGTTATGACCAAACCGATGACAATGGTATCCGTTGTATTTTCATTACTCCCTACTATCACACATCACAACTCTTAATGCTTCCAATTAAGCTAACAACTATACAGCCTCAAATACCCCGCCATTCACCCCTATATGCACCTTTTCTTCTCGCCTCTGCCAAACTACCTCCTCTCTTCAGCATTCCGTTTACTGGCTCAATACACCTTTTTTCGGTCTCCAGTCCGGTCAATTCCCAGCTCACTCACCACTAGCATCCGATTAACCAACCGACTCTCATCAATACTTCATATGATCAACCTATGGACAAATGTAACTTCCCGTTTATTCCTCATTACTCGCTACTTCCACCACACAAATTCCCTAACTGCGTTCATTCCTCATTTTATCAATTCTTCTACACCAAACACTCCCCCAATTGCCCATTGAATCATATTATACCTTAAATTCTATAACCTCTTTTCCAGAACCATAGTTCGTAACTTATATACATGTACACAGCAACAAATACTTCATGCAAATCCTAGCGCAATCCAATGAATTTAGTCCCTTTATCAATCCACCAGATTAACCGCACCACCACCTTCCTACCTCACAATATTTCATTGCCTCTGTTCATCGTTCCCTTTTTATCCACACCTATATCTAAACATTTGGTCTCAAGACAACCTATTCATTTCTCACATCTAACATACCTTTCACTCACTCACTACCATACCTTACTCTTATCTCCACGTTTACTTTCAAGACTCTCCTTTACACAATCTACCAAACCCTTCATCCTTTCAAACTCTCTTCCAGATTCGCACACAAAACATACCTCATTATATAATATGTAGAGCACACTCCATTCTCTTCCACTCAATCTTCTAACACCAATACATTTGCCAGCCCACGGATAGCTTGATGACCCAACATTCCAGGTCTTTTGGATCTCACCAATGATACATACACTATTCTCAGCTCACTCCGCTTATTAATGTTAAACCAATCACTTTTCAACCATTAATCTTGAACAAATCCTCACTATTGTCATACGTACTTTTGTTTACATTCAGAAGAATACCACCAACACCAATATATCACTGACCGTGACCATAGAGCCTTTCCTATTAATCATATTTCATACGCTGTTGCAATCATAAAACCTAAATACAATTTATTCTTCTTCTTCCTCATTTCTCAGTCATTTTCATATAAAAATTGACCACACCTTCTACATTTCTAAAGGCACTTTTTCTTCACATCAAAGTCCTTCAGTCATTTAAGCACTCTTTCGCCACAAATACCAGCATATTCTTCCTACAACACTCTAATACACTAATTCCCTATAATTCCTTCAGTTCCCATTATCCCTCTATCCTTATAAAAGGTACTATTACTGCTCTCCTCAATCCCTCGGAACTATGTCCTCCATAAACGTTTTGTTACACACTTCAAATCCGTATCTTACCATCTCTCCTCCTGTTCTTGCATCATTATCAATAGTAATCATCTAGCCTGAGAATTAACATTTTTCAACTTCTCACCTACCCATACATCATCAGCTTACTAAATTCCCCATCCCAAAATAACCTATCCTTTTGCACCAACACCCACACACATTCACTATCACCGCCTGACATTACTACCAATGCTATGCAGATTTTCGAAGTTTCCTCCACACTCTCCTCACATCATCATTTCATCAGTTTCGAAAGCACCATCCCTTTTCATTTTCTAAGCGGATTCCCTTTATTCTCATTTTAATTTCCGCCTTTCCGCCAGAAAGTCTCTATTTCCTATGTAGTCTCCCTTCATCCTTCTTCCAAAACTGTTCATTTATTATTTTTCCTACTACGCCATGAATCCTTACTAGTTTTCCTTTTCCTTCTTACATAATTCAACACGCTTTCCTGTTCGAATGCATCGTATGGTTTTAGCCACATTAACACACGCATCTTTTTTTACTTTCAAAACCATTGCAGACCTCTTTCATCACCACTCACTGTTAACCATCTTAATTCCTACTTTGCACATCTACATACTTCTCTTCCAACTAACAAACGTTCTCTCATTTTGAGTTTCAGATTGAGTGTTCAGCTTCATCTTCGTTCACATTCAAATGGTTTATTTCGCATGTCTTCTTAAAGTTTACTATTCCTTATACCTTGTTCACTTAACTTTTCCTCTTAATTCTTCCCACTTCCTTCCTATCACCTTCCTCTCCATAAATACCCCAACTAACTTAATTTTTTCATAAACAACATAATGATCGATCTCATTTCATAACTTCCTCTCACTGATTAAACATCAAAACATATCTCACATCTTCCCACACAAATCAAGCATAATTTCAATCGAATACCATCTCTCCTACACAACTTAGTTAACAATTGAAATACTCTTATTACTTACACACAATCTCTTCTACAGAATCAATCACCTTCCTACCATTCACATTTTCTCCAATCAACCCAAAGCACCTGTTAACCATCCTTTTTAATTCATCATTCAACCACTTTAGGTCACCCAATACAATCATTGAAACTCTTACTCACCCCATCCAAAACATCATTTCAGATTATCCCAGAAATTTGGCATCTCCGCTTCAACTCACTCTATCGATGGACCAAAGCCACAACCCACATACATGATTCATTTTCAACTTTAATTTAACCCATATCAATGCTAAGTCTCCACACAACAAAAATCACCATTGTCTGTGTCAAAGTCATCATCAGATCGCAACTCTTCTCTCCTCTTCTCATTCCTTTCACCACACCAAACACAATACACATTCACATTTTCATAATATATATATATATATTATATCTTATATTTTAATATTATATTAATATATATATATTATATATATTTATTATATATTATATATATATATATATCAGATTACTTTATATATATATTATTATATATATATATATATTTTATATATATATATAATAGTATATAATATATATATATATATATATATATAATATTTATATATAATATATAAATAATATTATATATATTATTATATATAGTATTATATATAGTATATATATATATATATTATATATATATAATTATATATATATATATAAGATACTTAAAATAATATTAATATTATTATTATATAAATTTTAATAAATATTATATAATAGTAATATATATATTATATATATAGTATTTGTATAGATTATAAATTATATAATATATAATATATATTATATAGATATATTTATATATTATATAATATATATTATTTATTATATAATAAATTATATATATATATATATATATTATAATCATATATTATATATACTATTATATATATATTATTATATATATTATTATATATATTATTATATATAATATATTTTATATATATATATATATATAATCTCATTATTATATATAATATATATATATATATAACTTATATATATAACTATATATATAAACTATATATATATAACTATGATAGTTACATAAAGATATATATATATAAGTATAATATATATATATATAATATATATATTATATAATATATATAAGATATTATATATATATATACCCTATATATATATACTATTATATTTATATATAACATTATATTATACAAACATTATCCCGCAAGAGGTTGGTAGTATGTACGTAGCAGTTCCTAATTCATATTTTCCACTCTCGCCCCCACACCTCCTCCATTTCTCTATCTCTCGCCAACGCACTACCTTCTCCTCATCCCTCCTCCAGCAGCTCCTTTATTCCATCCATCCGATTTCTTCTTCGGTCTCCCCTTCTCCTCTTTCCTATCCCCTCGCTTCCAAACTCTCCTAACACCTCTGTTCCTCCATCTTCAGCGTGTCCAAACATCTTAATCATTCCTTCTCCGCTCTTCTTCACAAACATTCCTCAATCACATCTCTCTCTTATCACCCTATTCCTATCCGCTCTCTTTTACTAACCCCACACACCTCCAACCCTTTCCTCTCAAACACTTCCAACTTCTTCTTGGAGGCTAGATTTAACCCCATGTTTCACCCACTTATAGTACCGCTGGAACACAAATTTTTTCAAACTTACTTATCTTAAGTTTAAGTGATAAATCCCCCTCTTTTCTCATTAATTCCTAGGGACCACTCAGATGCTCTCGTCCCTCTCCCTACTCTGTGATCTATCTTCTTCTTCAATCCTCCTACCTTACCCAAAATCATCCTACAGAACTAAAACCTTTACTTCTTCTACAAACTACACTTCTCTCTATCCCTACCATTCCCCTCATCTGTTTCCTCCTCCTCAAACACTAAATCACTTTACTCTGTACCTGGTTTTATCTAAGACCCTTTTGCCACAAACTTTCTCAAACCCTCACCAACCTTCAGACCTTTTGATTCTTCGCCACTAGCAGTATTCAGCCGCAAACAGTATCATGTTCACTTCCCAACATTTTTTTTTTTTTCTCATCACCCCTATCCAACAATTCCACCCCTCTCCCCTCCCTCATCATTCCTCTACAGGACACTCTCCATAAATAATTGAAAGCCACGGTGACATTAACAACTCCCTCTGTCTCACCCTCTCTTACTCCAAAACATTCACTCTCCCTCTAATACTCTCACACACATTTACCTAATTCTATAAAGCCCAATGCCCTAATACCTTTACCTAATTTACCCCCTATTCCAAAATCTAGTCCAGCACCCCTCCATAATTTCCCCTTCTCACTCTATCATTTATTCTTTTGGCGGGGGTTTTTTCCTCCCAGAATTCTAAAACAACACCCATAATTTTCCCCTTCTTTTCTATACCATTCTTCCACAAGCATCTTATTGTGAAATACTTGATCCACACCCCCCCTTCCCACCCTAAATCCTCCTAGTTCTTCCCCCATACTCTCTTCCGTTAAATCTCTAACCCTCTCAATTAGTATTCTATTCTCCCAGACACTTTCCCTACTACACTCAAAAGACAAATGCCTCTATAATTACCACACTCCATCCTATCCCCTTTTCCTTTATAAAGGGGAACCAAACAACCATCCTCCCAATCCTGTGGGAATACTCCCTTCCTTCCAACATAAATTATTACCATAAAGCCATCCTCCACCTCTGGCCTCCCATCTACCATTTCCTACTCACACCATCTGACTGTGGACTTTTCCTTTTTTTCCTTTAGTTAGCGCTCTAATAATTTCTTCCATTTGTATTTCCATATATCCCCTTCACCTCCATCTTCCCCCATCCCCAGCTCTTGTAAATCCTCCTCATCTCTCCCACCAATTCATCAAATCCTCTAAATATTCTCCCCCACCTATTTCCTCACCCTAACCTCCCTCCTATTCCATTCCCTTCCTCCCTTAACCCTCTCTCCTAATCCCCTCCATCTACTTTCCTTTTTTTATTTATTCTCTTTCAGATAATTGCTCCTGTTTCAAAATTTCTGTCACTGTTTCTACTACCATTCATTATTTGCATTTCTTTTCGCCCTCTCCACCGCCCTCTTTCTTCCACTCTAACCCTTCTATATTCCTCCCAACTTTCCCTTCTCTTTCCCAACCATTTCACATAGGCCTCTTTTTTTAATAATAAAAAACTATTATAATGATATTTTATATATAATATATAATATAATATATATATATATATATATATATATATATAATTATATATATAATATAATATATTATATTAAATATATATACTATATTATTATAATATATATATATAATATATATAATAATATATTATAATATTATATATATTATATATATATTATACTATATTAATATATATATATATATAATATATATATATATATATACATATACGTATATATATATAATAATATTATATATATATATATATATATTTATAATTAATATATATGTATATTATATATATATATATTATATATTTAATATTTATATATATATTAATATTAAATATATATATTATAGTATATATATAATTATTTATTATAATATAATAATATATATATATATATATATATAGATATATTATATTATCTTGATTCATCTCATTATATATTCACCAACTATATACTATATATATATATATTATTATATTATATATATATATTATATTATTATATACTATATTATAATATATATTATATATATAAATAAACTATTATATTATACTATATTATATGTATTATATATATATTATATATATATAAATATAATATTAATATATTAATTACTTATTTTACCCGTAAATTTTTATATTTATATATTTCTATTTATATTATTTTTTTAATAATATATTAAATTTAAATTAAGATATTATATATTATATATATAATATAATATATATAGTATATTATAGTTATTATATTAATTATATAATAATATATATTACTTAATATTATAATAGTATATACTATATATATATATATATAATAGTATATTATATAAATATATTATATATATACTATATATATATAATAATTTGTGTGTGTTTGTAGTGTGTGTGTTTGTAGGTGTATGTGTGTGTATTGTTCGTCTGTATTATAAACTTACAATTGAAGAGGAACATAAATTAATATAATAAATATAATAATAATAAATAATTAATATAATAATATAATAATATAATAATGAATAATAAATAATAAAACTAATAAAATAATTGATAATTAATAATCATAATAATAAAATGAATAATAATAAAATAATAATATAATAATATAATAATAATAATAATAATAATATAATTGATAATAATAATAATAATCATAATAATAAATAATATAATAATGATATACTAATAATAATAATAAATAATAATAATAATCATAATATAATAATTATATATAATAATATTGTAATAATAATAAATAATTAATAAATATTTGTTATTGTTACCACAATATAATAAAACGCTGTAATAGCCAAAAAAAATTGTAATTTAACATATAAAGTAACTTCAAATGTGTCAAAAAAAGTTCTATAAAAAGACACAACAGGAAAAATCCTTCATCTAAACTTCTCGAGAAGAAAATATGCCACTTCTCAGAGAAAGGTGTCCTAATCCGAAAACTCTAAAGTAGGGGGCTTATAGCCATCCTGGAGGTTCAAAGGTAGAGCGTGCTTTCCTCAGAGTCGCTTCGTTCGAATTCTTTTTCCTTTGAGAGCTAAGAAGAAAACTATTCATGTCGAGATGTATCATCTTCTTCAGGACTTAAGAGCTTTGTTGCAATATTTGTAATTTGTTGCAATATTTCGCCTCGAACTAAGTATTATGATAGTATTTTTCTGTTGTGTCTTTTTAGTAGAACTTTTTTGACACATTTGTTGAAGTTACTTTATATGTTAAATTTATTTTTTTTTTTGGATATTACATCGTTTTATTATACTGTGGATATTTATACAAAAATTATTCATAGACCGTTGCCACAAATAATTTCATTTGGGCTAAGATGCTCGAGTTCTGGAGGCGAAATATTGCCAACATATCAACTCTCAACAAAGCTCTTATCCTGAAGATAAATGGAATTTATTGGGAACAGGAAAATAGATTTTTTTTTCCCTTTTTTTTTTTTTAAAAGCGTTTTTCCCAAAAAGGGAAAGAATCCGATAAGCGACCTGCAGGGAAGTCGCACGTACTTACTTTGAACCTCAGGATGCTGTAAGCCCCTACTTTAGAGTTTTCGGACTTAGGAAACCCTTTCAGAAGTTGACATGATTTTTCTTCTGGAGAAGTTTTGATGAAGTGCTTTATTTGTGCTTTTTATGAACTTTTGGAAAAAAATTCTAAGGGTAACTTCTAGTATTTAAATTTTTTTTTTTTTTGGCTGATACACGTTTAAATTAAGAATCATAATATAATAATAATAATATAATAATAAATATAATTAATAATAATCATCAATAATTATATAATAATAATAAAAAATAATAATAATAATAATAATATACTTTTGTTTATAAGAATTTAGTCATAATATAGCAACTATTAAAAAAAGCTTGTAATAATAATAATACAATTAATAATACGTTATTAATATACTGGAGTATTAGGAATGCGCAGAGACTTCTTAAATATCTTAACAATAACATTAAAATATACTAATAATAATAATAATAATATAATATAATAATAATAATATAATAATATAATAATAATAATAATAATAATAATAATAAATAATATAATAATAATAATAATAAGAAAAGAATAACAATCATATAATTTTTATAATTATTTTTATATTTATATTATTATATTATCTATTATTATATCTATTATCTATTATTATATTATTATTTTATTTTATTATTTTTTATATAATTATTATTATATTATTATTATATTATTATTATTATGATTATTATATTATTATATTATTATGATTAATGTTCATTTTATTATTATATTATTAAATATTTTTAATATTATCTATCTTATTAATATGGTTTATTATATATTTTATTATTCCAATTGACTGGTTTATTATTATTATTATATATATTTTATTATATTTTTATTTATTATATTATGATTTATTACTTATTATTATTATTATTATTATTATTAATTATATTATTATTTATTCTATCTATTGTTTATTATTATTATTGAGTATTATTATTTTCATATTATTATTTTTATTCATTATTATTATTATTATATTATTTTTATTTTATTATTATTATTATTATTATTATTATTATTATTATTTATTATTTTGAGTCAGGTCACAAATATTATTCTTTTTAGTTTAGTTTTAATTTTATTTTTATTATTATTATTATTATTATTCATATGATTCATTATTTATATTTATTATTATTATTATTATTATTATATTATTTATTAGTATTATTATATTTTATTATGTTATTTTTAAATATTATTTATTTATATATTATGTATTTGTTTTCAATTATTATTATATTATTATTATTAGTTATTATTATTTATTTTATTATTATTATTAATTATTATTATATTATTTTTATTATATTATTATATATCTATCTGTATATTTTCTCATATTATTATTATTATGTATATTATTATTAATATTTAATATTATTTCATTCATTATATTTTATTATTATATTATTATTATTATTGATTATTTCAATCATTAATTTTATTATATTATTTATTATTATTATTATATTATTATTAACTATATATTATTATTATTTTTATTATTAATTATTATTAATTATTATTATTATTAAATATTATTATTATTATTATTATATTATTAATAATTATAATTGATTTCATTATTATTATTATTAATTATTATATATCAAATATATTGATTATTATTATTATTTTATTATTATTATTTTATTTATTATTATTATATTTATTATTATTATTTTATATTATTAGTATTATTATTATATTATCTATATTTTATTATTATATTATTATTTATATTATTATTATTATTTTTATTTTTATTATTATTTGATATTATTATTATTATATATATTATTTTTTTATATTTCATATTATTTGCTTATTATTATTATTCATATTATTATATATTATTATATTATTTTATTATTTATATCATAAATTAGATATTATTATTATTATTATTATATTATTATTATATTATTATTATTATTATTATTATTTATTATTATTATTATTATTTTATTTTATTATTTTTATTATTATTATTATTATTAAAAACTTTATCTGTACATTTATCTAAAATGACATGATTAAGCACCGTCTCTTTCTGAAGTTTACGCTAACGGCTCTTGAATTAATCATGAGTAATATATAAGTAATAATTATTATAAATATATAATATATAATATATAATATAATAAATATTATAATATATTAATTATATATATAAACGCTTTAAAGAGCGGTCTCATTTTTAATATTTCAAATAGCGACTTGCTCGAGTCAAAAGCGTCAAGTTAAAAGGGTCTATGAATGGTCTTAGCCGTATCAATTTCTATTATTTCATATATAGTATATATATATATATATAATATATATATTATATTATATATTATTTTATTACTTATTATATATAATTATATAATTATTTAATATAATAATAATATATATATATGATGGCTGTAAGCCCCCTACTTTAGAGTTTTTCGGATTATGGACACCCTTCTGAGAAGTGGACTGATTTTTTCTCTCTGAGAGTTTATGATGAATACTTTTCTGGTTGTTGTGTCTTTTTATAGTAAACTTTTTGACACATTTATGAGTTAATTGGCAATATTGTTAATTTTAATTTTTTTTTGGCTATTACATCGTTTATAATAATATATAATAATGATAAATAATAATAAATCAATAACTATAATAATAATAATAATAATAATAATAATAATTAAATAATCATAATAATTAATAAATAATGAATAATGTATACATAATATAATAATATAATAATACAATTAAAAATTAATATTAATAATAATAATAATAAATAATAATAATATAATAATAATAATATAATAATAATTACTATAATAATAATATAATCCATAATATACATAAGATTATAATAAAAATTAATATTTTATACTTATCTTTATTATTCTTATTATTATTATATGATTTTCATTTGATTATTCATTATTATTATTATTATATTATTAATTATATTATTTATTCATATATATATATTCTTCTATTTTATTATTATCTATTTATTTTTTCTTTTATTTTAATTATTTATTACTTATTATTTGATTATTATCTATTACTATTATTAGTATAATTATTAATTATCTATTATTATTTTATTATTATTATTATTATTTTATTATTATTATTATTCATATTATCATTAATGTATTATTATTTTTTATATAATTATTATTATTATTCCATTATTATTTTATTCTTCATTATTATTATCTATTATTATCATTATTTTTATTATTATTATTATTTATTAATTATATTCATTATCCTTATTGATCTATTATTATTAGGCTATTATTATTATTAATTTTTTATTATTAATTTTATTATTATATTATTATCTATTATTATTATTAATTATATTACTATTATGTCCATTTACATATTTTATTAATTATTATTATTATTATTATCATATAACAATACGACTTACAAATGCGTAATTATCATTTCTATATATTAGTTTTTTATTAATTTGTATTAGTATTTTTAGTTTTATTCCATAATCCTTTAACTTGTAAATTGAATAAATATTATTGTTATTTTATTATTAATATTAATTTTATTATTTATTATTATTTTATTATTATTATTATTATTATTATTCCTTACTTATTAATCGGCGTTATGTATTATATTATTATATTATTATTCTTATTCTTATTATTATTTTATTATCATCTTATTTAGTATTCTCATTATTATTATTATTTATATTATTATTATTATTATTATTATTATTATCTATTTTATTATTCTCTATTTATTTATTATCTACTATCTTATTTTTATCAATATTATTATTTCATATTATTATTTATTATTCAAGTATTATTCTTATTCATTATTATTATCTATTATCCTATTATTATTATTATATATTATTATTATTATTATTATTATTATTATTATTATTATTATTATTATTATTATTATTATTATTATTATTATTATTATTATTATTATTATTATTATTATTATTTATATATTATTATCTTTCATTATTATTATTATTCATGCAAATTATTAATTATTACTTATTTTATTTTATTTCATTATTATTATTATATTTTTTATTATTGTATTATATTATATTATTATTATTATTATTTTATAATATTATTTATATTATTATTATTCTTATATTTTATTATTATTATATTATTATTATATTATATATCATTAATTATTATTTTAATTCATTATTATTATTATATATTATTATTATATATTATTATATATTATTATTTTTATTCATTTATATTATTATTATTATTATTATAAAAACTTGATCTGTACATTTTTATCTAAAAAATAGACATGATTAAGCACGTTTCTTTCTGAAGTTTCGCTAACGCCTCTTGAATAAATCAATGAGTAATATATAATATATAATATATAATATATAATATATAATATATAATATATAATATATAATATATAATATTTAATATATAATATATAATATATAATATATAAACGCTTTAAAGGCGCTCATTGTAATATTCAAATAGCGCTTGCTCGGAGTCAAAAGCGTTCAAGTTAAAGTGGTTCTATGAGAAGGGTTCTTAGCGTCTCAATTTCTCATATTTTATTTAATTTTTTTTATAATTTTTTTTTCATTATTTATTTAATTGTTTATTTATTTTTTGTATTTATTATTAACTTATTTTTATTTATTTTTTAATTTATATAATTCTTTTATTTGCTTATTTTCCTTAATAATATATTTGATTTATTAGTTATTTTTTATTTTTTAAAATTTTTCATTTATTTTTCATACTTTTTTTTAATATTGGATTTTTTTATTTATTTTTCATATTTATTTTATTATTTATTTTTCTTATTTTTATTATTTATTTCATTTTTCATTTATTTTTTATTTATTTATTTATCTTAATTTATTTTATTAATTTTTCAACCAGTGAATTAAATCATGACTGAGGCGTGGTTTATAAATGACAAATAAATGATATTAAAAATAAGTCTTATAAGCCAAATGCTAAAAAATATTCAAATATGTGTCCTATGCATAGGTTGCATAAGGATTGCTTTAAGAGTCTTATATAGGTTTCATAAGGATTGCTTTACGATTTTATATTGTGTGGATTATAAGACTTATTTTTTTATACTATTCAAATTGATTTTAAGAATAAAGATTGATTTTTAAATAAGTATATAAGAATGAATCTATTATATATACATAAAAAGTGTGGTAGTACCTGATAATGCACTGAGATACAGTACACTGAGGTACACTTATTAATATTGCGTAGTAAAAATTATAATTGAGTCCTAAGTAATATCTATAGAGAGTGAAATAATAGTGTGATAAATGACTAGGATATTTTTACATTGCGTAAGTATATATGTTATTGTTATATATATATATTATATATTATTATTATTAACAATGTACTTTATATATAATATTATATATATAGATATTATATTATATATGTTAGTGTATAATAATAATATAATAATAATTACTATATAGGTATGATAATATCAATACTATTATTATTGTATATGGTTAGATATATTATAGGTTATATACTATATCCATAATATTATAATGTATATAGTATAATAATAGTACGCTACATATATTATATATATATAACATTCAGATTTTATAATATCTTATATATATTATTATTTTATATAATATCTTACAATTAAACTCTACTATTATATTATATATATATATATGATATTTATCACTAGTATATCCTAATATTCTATTTATAATATCAAATATTATATTTAATATATATAATATCAGATAAATATAATAACTAACTATAATATAATACTCTATATATATTATATATAATAATATATATATACTTATACTCACTCACTTCTCATATATATATATAATATATATATATATATATTATATTATATAATATATATATTATAAGTTATATATATATTATCATTATATTTTATTATATATCTATAACTAAATATTTATTGAATTATATAAATATTTATTTTTTATGATATAATATATATAATAAGTTTGATAAATATATTATATATATATATATGATATATATATATATCTATAGAAACATTATATTATAGGTTTAAGAAGTGGCACATATATATATATATATATATATATACATTTATAAAAATGTATTTAGAGTAAAATTGAATGAGAAGTGGAAAAGGGGAGAAAGACAATCTCAAAAATTGTGAAGTTATAATACAATAATATTTTTCAATTATTTTTTCTTTATCTCTTTTTTTATTTTTTTTTTAGTTCTATTTATTCATAGCTCGTATTTTCACTTTCCCTCCAATTTTTTCCTTTTAATTTTAACTCTCTCTCTCTCTCTCCTCATCTCTCTCTCTCTCTCTCTCTCTTCTCTCTATATATATATATCATATTATATATATATATATAATCTATATCTATATATATATATTCTCTAATTATATATATATATATCTCTCTACTGTAAAGACTATATATATATATAATATCATATATATATATATAGTATCTAATATATATATATATTCTATATATATACTAATATATATTTACTATATATTACAATATATATGATCATACTATAATATATATATATATATAATATATTACTATTACTATATATATATATATATACTATATAATATATCATTTCTCACCTTTCTCACCAAGCGCCTCCGTGTAGTGTCATCCCCTGTCGTTTGCGATGCTTCTCTACAGGACCCTCTCTTCGTACAGTCGATGTTCCTCCACCTGATCCAGCGTCCATCCCCTCTTCGCCACAGCCGCCGCCACTCCATCCTTCCATCTTTTCCTTGGTCGTCCCGCCGGTCTTCTACCTGCAGGCTGCCATGCATAAAATCTTAAAATCTAGCCGGGTATCTATCTTCATCCATCCTTCTGATGTGTCCATACCATCTCAGTTGTTGTCTCTCGATCAGATCCTCCACCGCGTTGACCCCCAACTCCTCTCTTATCTCAGTATTCCTTCTTCTCTCTCTTCTGGTCACCCCCACTATCAACCTCAACACCCTTATCTCCGCCGACACGATCTTACTCCTTGTTCTGGTTGTAAGTGTCCACGACTCCGA
>JABUQX010109752.1:32500-35680 GCA_015478945.1 Trachelipus rathkii
ATCTAATAATGAAACCCTTTGTAAACTATCTCACTTAAAACTTAGCAACTCAGAAACGCTTGCTTCTCTGGATGTTGAATCATTATTTACGAATGTCCCCGTTGTAGAAACCATAGATATTATAATTAAACATGTTTATCATTCTAATAATCCACCTCCTCATGACATTTCCGAAAACCATATGAGGAACCTACTATTAATATGTTGTACTGAAACCCCTTTCAAATTTCAAGATAGTTTCTACCTGCAAAAGGATGGTGTTGCCATGGGTTCACCTCTGGGCCCTACATTCGCTGACTTTTACATGGCGGAGCTAGAAAATGGAATTTTGAGGGAAAACAATACATTCAACCCAGTCTTTTATGTAAGATATGTTGACGACACCCTTACTATATTTAGGAACCATACAGACATTCATCAGTTTATCAACCGCTTGCAAAGCCTTTCTTGCCTCAAATTTACATCTGAAACATCTCTAAATAATATTATTAACTTTTTGGATATTAAAATCAAAATTAATGATGATGGAACCTTTTCTACAGGCATACATGTCAAGCCAACTGATAATGGTCTGTACCTTAATTACAGCTCCTACTCCCCAGAAGTATATAAGAATTCAATTGTAAAAACACTCATATATAGGGCTTATAAATTGTGCTCGGATTGGGAATCATTTGATGTTGAAGTTCAAAGAATTAAACAGAACCTGATCAACTGTAACCACCCTTTAAATTTAACGGAGAAAATAATAAACAAAACGATCAACAAACTCTATAAAAAACAGGACAATACGAATAATATCTCTGAAAGCATTAAATTTTATTTTAAAACTTCAAATGCAAAAGACTTTGATAAAGAGGAAAAATGCCTACGCGGCATTATTAACACTCACATTAAATCTACAAGCAACACAAAAATCACAGTTAAACTATACCACAAAACAAGAAAACTTTCTTCCTGCTTCTCTACTAAGGATACCCTTTCAGTTAATCACCATGTCGTGTACCAATTCGCATGTCCCGAGTCTGACTGTACGTCGACGTATATTGGTTACACGACTAATAGATTAACAGATAGGGCATACCAGCACCGCTTTAAACCTAGTAAAATATACGAACATTTATTCACGGAACATAACAAAACAACTATACCTGATATCTCACAGTCATTCAAAATTTTGCACTCCTCATGCGAAGCTCAAAAACTAAAAATAGCTGAGGCTTACTACATTAAACATTTAAAACCAGACATTAACATAAAGTTTAACGTATTGTCACTTAAATTAAATATAATATGAAATGCAAAAAATTTAAAATCTAATTTGTAATTTTAATTTTGTAAATCTTGTATTATATAATTCATTCAAATGTTAGAATCGAAACTCTGAAGATGTCCGAAGTTTACGGACGAAACCGGTCAGAAACTAATAAATTTAAATATGCCTCTTATTTTCTTTGTAAACTATTTTCTAGAAAAGTTAAGAAAATTAAATGAAAACCAGAAAAAATATTTAGAGAACTAGAAGTTAAAAGTAAAACTTATATAAAACAGAAAGTTACAAGGATTTCTAATAATAATAATAATAATAATAATAACAAATATATAATAATATTACTAATAATAATAATAATAATAATAATTAATAATAATAATAATATAATAATTAATAATAATAAAATAATAAATAAGGAAAAATAAAGTTGCAAAAATAATTTAGCAATAATAATATAATAATAATAATAATAATAATATAATTAATAATAATCATAACTAATAATAATAATAATAATAATAATAATAATATATAATAATAATAATAATAATTAAATACTAATACTAATAATAATAATAATAATAATAATAATAATAATAATAATAATAATAATAATAATAATAATAATAAATCACAATAATAAAATATATATATATAATAATAATAATATATAATAATAAATAATAATATAATAATAATAATAATAATAATAATAATATAAATAAATAGTAATATCAATAAATAATAATATTATACATAATATATAATAATTAATAATAATATTCATGAATAATAATAATAATAATATATAATAATAATAATTAGATATAATATAATAATAATAATAATATAATAAAATAATAACAAAACTACTCATAATATAATAACTACTAATAAGAAAAATTAAAGATAATAATAATATAATAATAGTAATAATAATTATAAAAACTGAAAGAATAATAAAAGAATAAAAAAAATATATAATATAATATAATGAAAGAAATATTGAGGAAAAAACACTAATAATATTAATATAATATAATAATAATAATACATAAATAAATAAAATAATAATCATAATAATATAATAATAATAATCTAATAATAATAAATAATATAATATAATATATAATAATAATAATATATAATAATAATAATAATAATATAATATTAATAATAATATCAATGATAATAATATAATGATAATAATAATATAATAATATTTAATAATTACTATAAAGTAGTATAATAACAATATAGATAATGAATATAGTAATATATAATAATTCATATAATAATATTATAATTAATATAATAAAATATAATATAATATACTTTTTTATATAAATAAATAATAATAAAATATAGTAATAATAATAATAATAATAATAATAATAATATATAAATAATAATATAATAATAATATAAATAATAATAATAATCAATAATATATAATAATAATAATTATAATAATAATAATAATAAAATAATATATAATAATATATAATATAATAATAATAAATAAGTGATAATAAATGATAATATAAATTGTATACAAACTGATAAATAATAAATAATATAATAAATTATATATAATAATGATAATAACATTAATTTCTTTATAATAATAATATAATAAATAATAATAATAATAATAATAATATATAATATAATAATATAATAATATAAATAATAATATATATATAATAATATATATAATAAATAATAATATAATATAATATAATAATATAATAATAATAATAATAATAATAATAATAATAAAATATATAATAATAATAATAATAATATAATCATAAAATAATAATAAATTAAATAATTAAATAGCCTATAATATAATAATAGAGAAATATATAAATAATATAGATAAAAATAACAATGAATTTAAA
>JABUQX010109753.1:0-2500 GCA_015478945.1 Trachelipus rathkii
TCATAATTAATATATATATATAGTTTTATAATATATTAATATATATAATTATTATATATATATATATTATATTAATATATATATATATTAATATTAATTAATTAATTTAATATATATAATATACTATATATATAAATATATAATATATAATTAATATATTAATATATTAATTTAATATATTAATTTAATATATTATTATTAAAGTAATTAATATACTATTATATATATACTAATATATATATTAAATTATACTATATAGTATATATTAATATATTTATAATATATTATTATTATAATTAATATATTATATAATATTATATATAATAATATAGTGGCGGATATATATGACTAGATAAGCCTTTTATAGGTTATAATTGGGTAGGTACAGCTATATAGTGTACAGTCTCACTCTAGAGTAACCACAATCTATATATCTACTAAAAAACTGATAAATCAGCTATCATATATAGAGAGAGATAAAGAGGTATATTACATTGCTAGGGTAATGACTATGGGCTATTAATATTTTATGTGCTCACGTGAATAATATGTAAAAATAAATAAAAAAAAAAAAAAAAAAAAATAAATTTAAATTTATAAAGTAAATATATATATATATATATATAAGAGAGAGAAGAGGGAGAGAGGAGAGAGAGAGAGAGGAGAGAGGAGAGAGAGAGAGAGAGAGAGAGAGAGAGAGTAGAGAGACTTAAAAAAGAGAGAGAACGAGAGAGAGAGAGAAACTTAAAAAAAATTCGTGGAGAGATATTCGTTAGGAGAAGAAAGTTGTGTAATCACGCGAATTTTCGCGTAATTTTTTCGCTCGAAAAGGCAAGGATGACGCTTAGCTTTTCCTATATATTTTAATATGAATATGAAGATCTACCCGTACGCCAACCGCTTTCCAATTTACTCTTAATCTAGGGTTGGAAGTGAAATTTCCAAATGAATTTCATTGGGATAATTGTTCTAAGAATGAGAGTTGATTTTCTTAAATTTGATTTTATAAATAGAGTCTTTTTTTACACTTTTCTATAAAATTTTTAATAATTTAGGTTAACTTTACCATTTTAATTTATTCTATAAAAAGACTCAAAATATATTGGGTTAGGAGCTATACCTACCCTGCTACCCTATTGTATGAATCGCCCTGATATATTATATATATATATATTTATAGTATATATATATATATATATAATATATTATATATTATATATATATATATATATTATATATATATATATATAATATATATATATTATATATATATATATATATATATATATTATATTATGCTTGGAAATATACAAAATTTGAAAGACTAGTAAAAGCACAGGAAAAGATAAATTTGAGCATAAAAGCATGTGGGGACAAATCATTGGAGAAATCATATTCATTCTTTTAAAAGCTCATTTAATCTATTTTCCCGACAATTTTCATAAATTTTTTATTATTTTTATTATTTTTTTATTTAATTTTTTTTTTTAAGAAATAAATATAAAATCTCTTTCAAAAGAAATTAAAACAAAAATGATTTTTTGATCCAAAAATATTGCTTTCTGGCACTATATTAATTCTTTAGCAACCAATTATTCTATTATTTTTATTTTTGTGTTTTCCATTGTTATATCCTTTTTTCTTTAGGTTTATGTTTACTTAATTTTCTTTTATTTATCTTTATAGTTTATTTTTTTTTTATTTTATTTTTTTTCCCTAAATTTATTTTTTTTTTCATTAATTTACATTATTCTTCTTAGAGGTTTATTCCGAATTGTTTTATTTATGTTCATTCATGCTTGTTCTTGCTTTTGGCGGAGAGTTTATATTATTTCAAATTGTTTTAATTCTTGAATAAATTTCATTTCATTATCCAGATAACATGTCTTAATCATGTTTTAAATTTATTTCAAAATATTTTCAACTAATCACTATTTTTTACATTGATATATATATATATATTATATTATACTTATATATATATATATGTATTATATATATATATATATAGTATATATATATATTATATTATATATTAATATAATTTGGGTAGGGATTGATATGTAGCTTCAAGGACATAAATATGTTGGACGACTATATAGTATATTTATATATATATATTAAGTATAATATTATATATAATTATACTTATAATATTTATATCTATAAGTATATATATACAAAACTACAATGCTACAGGGTAAAGGAATACATTTTTTGGAATCCTGGTAAAAATTTAGTTAGGAAATGGTAAAAAAAAAAAAATTATTGTTAATAATTATAGTAATATGATTAGAAAGCCTATTTAGAGACCTTTTATTGGTTACTCGTTAAAATAAATAGACTTTCTATAAATTTTGCTTTTTTTTTACTAAAGAATACCCCAAGGGTATACCGCACCGATGGCAGGAGTCGGGGTCTCTCGGCCTTCCGGGGAACTACGGGGTAGGACTAATTCCCCCCCTCCGGGGAGGGCCTCCGGAACCCCCGCTCTTGGGTA
>JABUQX010109754.1:0-30000 GCA_015478945.1 Trachelipus rathkii
TTTTAAGATAAATAGAGCGTATATATTTAGAGTTAGACTATATAATATATTTAAATACATATATTATAAAATAACATATGAAAACCTTGAACTACAACTATAACTATATAATTATAGATGAGAATTATTTATTTATATATATATATTAACTATATATAATATTATAATAAAAAAAAATACATAATTAAGTATTAAGAAATTTCATCTATATAAAATATAACTATATATATTCATGATTATATCAAATTATATAAGGGACATATCACTATAAATATATAATCTTTAATATATAAAATATATACTATTATTTATAAAATTATATAATCAAACATATATATTTTTCGCTATTGTCTCAGCCTGCTCGCACAGAAAGCCCTATTCAATGCATGCCCTACACTAAAAAAACTATATAAACAGCTATCAAAAAACAATGAATAAACATTTTATTGCGCGAGAATTTAGCTTAAGAATTTCATCGATGCAACAAAAAAAATTTAATTTTTAATTCTAATATTTAATTAATTAACACCTTATAATCAAGATCATCATGGCGAAATCTCTAGAAATGTGGCAAGCATACAGGTGCTGACCTTGATCCCTGCATCCGAGGGTTTCACGATAGCAAGAAGTTGCCAAAGAAGCTAATTTTCCATATATTGTAATGAGAGATTAGAGAAGAAAATGTTATATTCTTTTCTTTCATATCCTTCTTAGGGGGTTCGATGCCGACGGAGGGACAGAGAAGAGGGGGGGGACGAAGTCCACCTACCGTCTCCTGGTAGGCCTGAGTAAACACTTGTCTTGCATGACGTTCTTTGTTTACCCGTGGGATAAAATTCTATTAAATTAAAAAAAGAAAAATATTCCGGTAACATATTGGACAAACTTTTATCTTGTGCTCACTCGAATCTTATGAACGAAGCTTCTCACGTTCTCTAGAAAAACGGTAAATATCCATAACAAGTTTTTCCACATTTTTAACGTAATTTTAATTATTTCAAACAAGCGTTATTTTTTTTATATTTTTAAATATTGATGGATAATTAAAGTAGCTGAAATTAATATAACTTGTTATTTATAATATGTCGCAAGTAAGCTGTATATAGACCGTGAAATCAGTTTTTTAAGTTACAGTAAAGGCGATTAAGATGATAAGCTTTTCGTGGATTGTGTATTCATATTTACTAACTAAAACAGGTATTATTTACACCAATACTAACTATATAGATTATTATATAATATATAATTGTATACTATGATATGTATATATAAAAAATAGATATACAAATATATGATATATTTATTATATTATATAAACTAAAAATTAGTTAAAAACCAATATACAAATTGATTTTAAAGGTAAGCTGGAATACTACATTTAAATCCACTAACTATTTATATTTTTTTATCTAATAAGCTAGTATAATATATTTAAATACTCATAATTTATTAAAGATTTATGTACAATAATTCTTCAAAAGTTAGAATTAAGGGAGAAAATTATACTTATACTGACTTATAGGAGTTAAATGTAAATGTATGAAAATTTAAGAAAAAAGCGCTGTATTTAGAAGTTAATTACTTTATTATATTAACAGGTTCTAATTATTCAACTAAATAGCATATATATTTAAGTATAATAATATATATATAAACAATTATATGAAATTTCATTAAAAAATACGATCAGTATTTAGGAACATATATATAACATAATGTAAAAATTAATTAACTCATTATTTCTATAGCTTGTATATGTATAATATATTTGCATTAGTAGAGAAACTTATCCTAAATATATAATTGACTGAATATTATCTCTAGATATCTTTTAGAAAATCTATCTATTAAATTAGATAATATCATTATATTAATATTGAAACCAAGAAAAAAATCCTACTTTATTAATATAAACTTTATGGAATTGATGATAAATTATAAGAAAAAGGCGGTAAATTATTCATTGAAAATTAAAGGCTCTTATTTTTCGAAATTAATACACACGATTTTAACAAAAGAATAAACTCATATACCAATTGTATTTATTTTTAAAATCGCAGAATAAATAAATATAGATAAAATAATACTTTGAGTAGATATTATATTTTAAGTATCGAATACATTAGAGAGAACTTCACTATATCCTTTTAATATAATCATAATTAATATATTCTAATCATACTGTATTAGAGTGAGAGAGAATAATTGAATATATTAGAGGGAGCACAAATAGAATAAACTAACATTATTATTACAAATGCTAGAATAATACCCGTCTAGAGAGAGAGAGGTGTATAAAAAGCTTGACCACAAGTTTTTATCACAGATTTACAATGTTCAGTTAAGATAAGATACTTATATAGCTACATAAATATTATAGGGAACTTAAAAGACTGTTAAACTGTTAAATGATAAGTCTTATATTTTGTAATGTAACTATACTGGAAATGAATTATACTTGCGCATATTATGATATGTATAGTTATATGAATTTTTATTATTAATATATGTGTTTTACAATATCTAATTTTTTTATTAGTAATTGATTCGTACATATAGATAATTTGTAAATTTTCTCTTTAGTGATGTCAGATGTGAAGGCCTGACACAATCTATAATAAATTGTCTGCAGTTTCTATTTTGACTTTGTGTAGAAAATTCTATCGTTACTTAAACAATGTAATGACACATAATGTTCTCTTAATTTCTAATATTGCAATTCCCGATATTGATATATAGAGAGGATGACATGCAAGCTGATGAATTCTGAAACCATCGATCATTAATAATTAATATTCATATTAGTTAATTTAGGATAAAAATTAATATATATTTATAGAGTATATATTTTTAATAAATGTGGAAATTTAATGAAAAATAAGCGGAGTAATTTTAGAGATTTAATATATTAGTATATATATATATATATATACGTATATTATATATATATATATATATAATATTTTATTAATTTAAAAATCACAGGTTATTCAAAAAATTAAATGAAATATTTTGATATTTAAGGTAACTTAAAAAAACAAAGTAGTAGGAATTATTAAAAGTATGATAAAATTATTAATTTATTTAATATACAAAAATAAGTCAATACTGATTTAACTTAAGACAGCTTATTTATGAATAAACGGAAGTGGTTGACGAATCGAAACATATTTTATATACAATAATAAATGATGTATTATTATTATTATCCCAACACTATCAATCTAAGAATTTCCTTTGAGGAATTACTAAATGTCGACTATGTTAGCAAGAAGCGTACTGTATGACAAGGTTTCCTTAAAATATACAATTAGATTTCATTTCTTTAGAAGAGAAAACTCCAGTATATTTATTACAAAGTTAAATATTATTATAATATATAATAAAAAAGTTACAGTCTAATAATATTTGGTGTATAAAAACAAATATAGAAAATTTCATTAAAAAATCGAAAAAATATTAGACATATATAAAAATAAATTAAATAAAATCTCTTTGCTTGAAATTGACTTTTTATATTCAAAAGACACATTATAATTATTATCATGAAATGCGCTTGATTATTCACCTTGAGTCATCTAGTATTTAAATTAAACTCTATTTCTATGATATATAAAAATGATAATGACATTTTCGACACCAAAAATTTGAGGAATTAAAATTAAAATAGAAATTTGAGAGAAAAAAAAACTGCGCAACATTTTTCTTTGGGGAAAATATTAACCAGTATATAAACTTGAAAGGTTTCAAGACTTAAAATAACTCGTTATGTATGAATAAGTTACATATATTTAAAAGAAAAGTATCATATTTCTCTAACTCTCGAACATATTAATATTAGAGAGTGATTTGAAATAATAAATACTGAAATAACATAAAATAATATATTAGGAGTAGTTAGTTCACAATATAAATAACGAATACAATATGTATTGTGAATATTACCAATGAATTATTACAAATTTCTTGACATATATTGCTTTTTAATAATGAAAAATTGCTGACCTGTAAGTAAATCAATGAGAGACGATCTTTGTCCAAACACATTCCATACTATATAATATATATTATAATATATATACTATTATACTATACATTATTTTTTAAAATGCTGATAATACCGTTAATAACTCAATATAAGATTAATATCACAAAATATATTTTACAAAAAAGTGTGTTAGTGAAGGGGAGAAGAGAGAGACAGAAAGAGACGAATTTTGTAGAAGTTTTAAAATTATTGTATAATTGTGAAGACAATAATGATCATATCCGAAATTCACACATTGAAAAGATAAAATTTTTATTTTTATTAAACAGTTCAAACTAATGAAAATATTGGTATACGTATAAGTAATAAATAAAAATAATTGAAATTATCATTAATATATTTTCTATAAAAAACTCATTAAAAACTTATTAAAAAACTATCAACTTTCACAAGTTATTTTTAGATAATTAGCATTATCATATGAACATTTAATTTTATTCAAATAATTATGCTGAGAAAAACACGTTAAAAAAACTCTTTTAGATTTCCAAATATAATATTTCAAATGTATGAATATATAGAGGAATAAATTAGTACTTATTATAATGAAGTATAATAAATAATTGTAATGTTTAAATTTTAAGAAAAAGCGTAATTATATTATAGAAATGAGTAAAAAATTTTATATTATTACTAGGAGAATACTAGAATTTTCGACATGCATCTAAATATTCATCTTCAGTCTAAAGAAACAAAATAAGAATTTGAATTTAAACATAATTTAAAGACTTTAAGATACATTATTTAAATAAAATTCACTTTTAGTTGGATTTTTGAAAATAAAATTTCAATGATATTCTGACACTAATTGACATATAATTTTTCAAATTACTGAATAATAACTATTATATGATATTAGTTAAAAACAATTTTTATGATATTTAAATTCGAATAATCAAATTTTGAATAATTTTAAGGATGAGAATCAATAAATGTGGAAGGGTAATCTTAATTTTAGTTGTACAAACAGTATTTAAAAAAAAAGCAATCTTTTTTATCTCTCGAAATTTTACTTCATTCATCAAAAGACCCTATAACTAATGAATATATATATTTAGGTATATATATTTTTATAAATAAATAAAATATATGTGAAATTAATTATCAATTAAAAAAATAACGTAATAAATAATAATGAGCTATATATATAAAACATTATTAATTATTGTTGTAGACCTCTAGAAGTTGCCTCGCACAACTCATTTTGAGACAATACAAAAGACATTACTTCACTAACGAGACTAACTATTATTATTGCGAATGAGATACAGGAAAATAAGACGTCTAGATAAACTACCAATTAAGATGCTTGTATCAAAATAATGTTAAAAAAAGTAGAAAAATGAAGAAAAAAAAAACTCCGTAAATAATATCTAAGACATATCGCCTACCTGAAACAATAGTTAAATAGAGGAACATGTTGTAAATAGAAAATTTGAAGCAGAAAACGAATATATGTTATAGAATAATGTTTAATAAATTATAAGTTAAATAAAATATTGTTAATAAAAACAGATTTTAATTATGAATCAAAACTAATGAATTTTGGATATGAATTAGTACAAAGACATACTATATATTGAGAGACTTCTATATTGAGTATAAACCGTCATTTTAAGCGAGCTATTACATATAAAAACTAAGATCTTATCATTATTAACACATTTTGTTCTTTTCACTTAATTCGAATTACAATTATCATGAAAGTTAATTTTAACTCAAAGATGGTTGCTACGTTAAAAACTCCAGTATGTCAGTTATATAGCATGTGGTATCTGCCAAATATTTTCAAAATGTTGAAATTTTAGGAAAATAATTCGTACTTTTAGAGTTCTAAATCTCGGAACTCGCTCCCTGCACCAACCATTTTTTATAGAAAAAGCTGCGTAAATGGAACTTTAGCGGAAAGGGTTAAGAGAACTTAATTTTTCTCACTTACCACAACAGGCGTGGAGGGTCTTCCAGAGCGTAAACCCCAAGACTCTGGTGATTTTATATGAGAACACGATCGAGCTAGGGGGATACATCTCGTATCTATTAAAACCACCGTCAATTTAGAGAACCTGGAAAACTGATCACACACACAATATAGTGACTTAACCCCTTTCTTCTGTCTCTGCTTGTATGTCTCACAACTGCTAATCTAGCCGCAACGAACACGCTGTAATATACCTTTTTCTAAAAATGACTAGAATATAAATGATAATCACCGTTATAAACCTATCATTTAAAGTTTACCAATAATATTCAATGATTTATGAAAATTTAAAAATATATGATTTGCATTTAAGTTATCTTATTTGTTGATATACATGAAATAATTATTAATAAAAATATTAATTTTTTGACAGGTATAATATAATTTTTTTATTAATAATCAATGGAATTTTAATATCATCAAATATAAATATTATTAGGGTTAATAGAGTAATATATAATAAAACATAATATATTAGATAAATTTCATATAAAAAATCGTCACAGTAGACTTCTACTATATATAATAATTTAATAATATATAATTTCGCTTTTTCCATTTATTAGAATATATTAGTATTCAATATGATGACAACATAGTTTCATATTTCAAATGACTGAAAAACCGTTAAAACTCAAAAGAAACAATGATATTAAACCTAAAATAATAAAAACACCGAGAAATTATTAGTACTTTCTCAACTTCTTTTCTTCATAAATAATATATAAATATGTAACAATTTAACTGAAAATACAACAGGCAACCTTAATAATAATAATTACAATAATAGAAATGATTGTAATTATAATATATATATATCATAATCTTTTTCTGATCATTGAATTCACTATGAATAGAAGAATTCTTTATGAAACACTTGAAGTTATCATGGAATAATTCTCAAAATAAAGAAAATGTCATTAGCAGACAACCACAAAGGATTGATATTTATTTAGTTAAATTTCGAGAGATTATTTTACAGTTTTTTGTGGTGAAATCGAGTCACTTTCCAGAGTTGAGAAATTTATCTAGCTCATGTATTCTAAAAGACCAGATATAAATCATTCTTCGCGCGTGTAATGCTATATTGAATAATTATATTTAAAGTTTATTTGATTACTTAATCTCAAACAAAAATGTTGAATGTTGAAATTTAGGAGTAATAATAATTCATGAGTATACTTTATATATTTGAAACAAAATTACTGAGTTAAAATGTTAGATAATATAAATATAATAAATTAAGTAAAAATAACAATATTTATAGATAAAGTTTAAATAATTTATAAAACAGGTTTTAACAATACTAATAATATATATATAGGTAATATAATATAAAACAATATTAAATAATATTTATATCAATTAAAAAACGTCAATTTATAACACACTAAAAAATATATAATATAAATTTCATTTTGGCTTTATTATGAATATATGCATTAGCAATGAAACATACATTAATATTTATTTACAAAAATGTTTTAATATCAAAAGAGAGAGACTTACACACACAACATAAAAATAATAATAACGATTTAAGAATTTAAAATAATCTTTAAAAATGAATGAAATATTTCGTTGAGACGAAAAGTATACAAAAGCCGGTATTATTAAGAATGTTATCTATATAAATTTGTTATTATGATAATTATTATATAAGTAAAAAGCGTAATTTATAGATTACTTAATGATACTTATTTATCACGAAATAACTTAGGTTTACACATAACTAAGAAAAAATTATTATAGTAATTAATATTAATAAAAACAAATATTGAATATTATACATATAAATAAAGCTATTTATGAATAACATATATATATATATATTATAACTACTATATATAAACTATGTATAAATCCATTTTGACTTTTTTGTATCAACTTCTAATTTACAATCCTTCTACTATATTCTATTTTATCAAAATGCTTAGAGAAAATAAACTCAAGGATAAAGACTCAATATATTATTAAGATTACCAATATAAATTTTCAAATGTTTGATAATTCGGAATAAATTAAGTAGTTGTAAGATTTTGTAATAATAATAATGGGAAGAAACTGAAAAGTTACAGATGAAAACCTATGATTAGTAAAAGTATAAAACATCAATATTAAAACAGTATACTATATATAGTTATCCACAAACTAATGACAATCTGTTAATTGTTGGTTCTTTACTAAGACTCATCGTCAGTTTTATTTTTTTTTTTATGATATAACATATTTTTTCTATAAATACTACAGCAGAAAAACATCAATTTAGACACCTAAAACTATAATAATATTTACTTTTCGCTTTTTGAAATTAGCATTTCAATGAAAAACATTACTTTTTCAAATGCTGAAAATAAGTTAAACATCTCAAGTACTTTAAGATTATAAATAATTTATCATGAATGTATCTTTAGACAATAGATTACAGGGAAGAAAGACGTAACTATGAATTTCAAAAGAGAAATTCTTACAATTAATAGTTAATTGAATCAAAATTTTAAGAATTAAAACAATAAACATATTTTTTTACACAACTTTTTTTCAAAGAGATTATAAAAAATATGTGAAGATACAGAAAACTTTATTCAGAAAAAACTAATGAACCAATTATACATATATTGGATATATTAAAACGAGACAAAAATTCTAGTCGAATATTACGCATTTGAAATAAACAGCAATACAAATTTGTATAAGAACCTAAAAACATATAAATAAAAATACACACATATATAAAGAGAACTTTATTATGAAATTAGGGCGATGGCTCAACTCCACGGAACGGGGCGAAGAATTGGAGGGTGTGATTGATCTGTCTAAATAATGCTCATACGCAAAACTAGTAGGAGACGGGGCGTGAGGCAGAGGCTAGACAACAATTTAACCGATTACAACAAAATATAAATTATAGCAAGGAGTTGCCTGAGAAGACCCTCCTTAAGCGGGAAAAGGAAATACCGTCTGCACTGTCTGTTATTAGCAGGTTCTAGAAATGTGTGTGAAAGGACGAAACCTGACTAAGAAAACTAGCCATCTTTATGCAGGTTTTACGGCAAGAGTTTAATATTATGTATATTATAAAAAATAATATAATATTAAAACTGAAACACGAAGGTCGTGAGAAAACTGTCCCTGGAAGAAAATAGATTAAATGAGGGTATACTAAAAATATATATTGATAATCAGGAAGTACGTAACTCTCATTAAAAACGTCCCACATTAAATGAACATGTTAGGATCCTATACAACCCCTAAAACAAAGAATATAATAATAAGATTATCTAACAATTTTCTGAGATAAAAATAAATTGCGAGAGAGAACTAGACTTGCGAGCGTAAAACATAGAACAACAGACAGAGTTCAATTATCAAAAATATACTAGAAAAGTACGTTAAAAACTCATTTTTAAATTAGGACCCTTAACATATAATCTACAAAGGTTGAAACATTTTAGTGAATTATAGACATAGATTGAACTATGTCATATATCGAAGATAATAATACAGCATTGTAATTAACGGTTGAAACATAAATTATATAAAAGAGATAAAAAAAGATACACCTTAAATTATAATAAACTTATAATTAATATTAATTTATTCTTAAATAATAATAATAAGTTCACATAAGCTTAATATAATAAAATATATTTGGTATATTATTAATAATAAAACATAAATTAATTAATCTCATTATCTTATAAATAATAACGATGACAATTATTAAATCATTAAGCAAAACTATTATTATATAACTTCAAATATATGATTCTCTTTTGACACCGGATATCATACTTAAACATACTCAATATTAATATTTTTATATAGTTAAAATAGTTATCAATTAATTTTAACAAAATATATATATAAAAAATGAATATTTTAATAGATTTAACCAAATATATGAATTCAAATGTTGTTAATCAGGAAAAGAATTGGCAGACTCGTGTTAAAAGTTTACCTATAATTTATGAGATAAAATAAAATTTATTTTAAAACTAGCCTCCTTTTATTAGTTAGATAATTTTTATTATTTATATTATTAAACAGGTATATTTTCAAACATATGTAATCAAATATTTGGGTATAATGATATATATAATAATAAGAAATTTCATATCTAAAAAAAAAACTTAATAATTTAAGACATTTATATATAAAAATATAGATTAAATAAATTTCATATTTTTACCGTAACTCACTTTTTCAAATTGTCATATTCATTAGAAAATTATTTATGATTCAAATGCTGAAGAATTAATACTAGTATTAAAACCAACAATATATTTATACAAAATACTACTGTAGTATGCATTGGGGCATATTAATATACTGTTATCCATAGATTTCCTTATTACAGCGGAAAAAAATGACGGGAATATCACTTTGTTAAAGAAGTATAAAAATATACGAAAAAATGATAAAAATATTATTAGAAGTTAAAAATAATGATGATAATAAATTATTAATGATTAGAGAAAGACACTATTTAGACTTATTTTGTGTTTTATCTAAACACGAGCTGGTTTTAAATAAGACCACTCTAACTAATAATAAAATATATTGCGTTGGGTTGTATTTAATAAAACTCAAAAGAGTATTAGATATAATTCTCTCATTAAAAACACGGGTCTAATTATAAGTACACCTAAACACTAAATAAATTCGCACGAGCTTTTTGGAGAGGATTATGCAGAGGGGTCGTCCAATGTACAGAAACCATTTCCGAGAGAGATATGACATTAGTAAGCGCTAGGGTACTTAATACACCCTACTTTTCAGAGGAGAAGTGGAGTCCATAACACATGTCTCTATGAGTAGTTTGAACATTTAGGAATGCGGTACGTTTCTGAGAGGTCCTTCTAAATCCTGAACTCCCTCGCTCGAAAAATCTAAGAAAAGTAGGTAGGTATATAAGAGGACAGCTTCATCCACAACCTTGTTGTACTCTTGATTCCGGCTCGCGGCTTCTCCACAATTCGCCATATAAGTGATAATACCTTACAAATAATATTATGGTATGTTAAAAATATTATATTATAATAACAATATGAAACATATTTTGATCCTAAAAAAACGCCCTCTCTCAAATCTCAAGAGACACAAAGATGAAAATAGGCCAAATTATTTTTATTTTTAATATTCTGTCTTTTTTTTTTTTTGTTTTTTTTTTGTAAATATTTGTTTTTATTTTTCTAATTATTCATTTTTTACATTTTTTTCCTAACTTAAATTATATATATTAGCAAGCGTATTCAGAGAAAATGTAATTTCTTAAATTCCTGTAGTTCAAATAATATCTGTCCAATATTTTTTCAAAGTTAACGATTCTAAATTATTATTTTTTCTATATTTTTTATATATTTATGTTGTTAAATATTTTTTGTTACTTTTATATATTTTTTTTTTTTTCTTTTTAACAATATGTTGTAAATCCTGTGCGAGTATATAAGATTATTGAACAGTCGTAATTAGGAAAATAGTTGACACCTATTTATCATTATTATTAAAACAGTTGTTTTCAAACATTTAATTACCATCCTGTGTGAGTGTCTAGTGTAGTTTTATGAAAATAATAGTGTATGTGGAGATAGGCTTCTTTCTATATTAAAAAATACGATTCAGATCTAATTGTATTTTATCACTGCTGAAGCCTGAAATTGACATTGTTTATCTTTTGTGTGTATTCTTAGGCGAAAACATTAATTATTTTTCGTTGCTGTTAATCAATTTACCAGTATATAATAACTATATACTCAAATTTATATAAGAATTTTATACCAATAATTCTAAATGTGAAATTTAGGAATAAAAATGACTTATAAGAGTATTATCTATAATATGTATAATATTTATAGAATATATATATTTACATTTGAAACACTTAAAGGTAAGTACTATAGAGATAGGCATTTTTAAAATATTAATTATTACTTAAATAAACTAGGTTATTTTACTACTGAGCTACGACGGGAAAGTAAGTATATTATTAGTAAATTAGATCTAACAGATAACATAATATATTGTAATTTCATATTAAAAAAACTGATCAATTTAAGACATCTAAACTCTAGATAATTTTTCATTCTTTTTTTAATGCTTTTGCGAATACTAGAGAAAATATCATTATAAAAAATCAACACATGTTAACTTTCGTATACAAGAATGCTAGAAAAATTCACTTCTCATAAACTTTAATGGTGCCTATTTGAAACGAAAATTATTAAAAGAATAAGATTTATATATAAATATATAATTTAATATGAATCACACTCTAGGTAAAAATGTAATACTATTTTAATAAGTATAGATTTAAATAAATGTAATATGTGAAAATTAAAGATATAAAGCGTATATTTAGAAGTTAATAAAATTATATATTATTATAAAACAGGTTTAATAAGTTTCACGATTTCTCAGGTATATAAAACAGAATTATTGAACATTTCATTTAAAATAAACGTCAATTTATAACACACCTAAAACTATTAATATATTTATACTTATATTTCATGTTTTTGAGAAATAAGTATTATTAACATATTAAACACTATATTATTTTTTATCAAAAATGCTGAAAATTAAAGTTAATAAATATTTATTAAAAGATTTCAAATAAATTACAAATATTGTTGAATAATTAAAGGTAAAATAAATCGACTTTGTAAAGTGTTTTCGTAATCCAGTTGACCGTGAAAATTAAGAAATAATACGATATAATGTGAAAGTTAATATTTTTTTTATTAATACATAGTATTCTCTACTATAATGTCACATTGCAATTTCGATATAAACAAATATTAGAATGTATATTTTCATCTTAAAAAACAGTGAAGATGTGGAACAGAGATACCATCCTAAACTATTAAGCGATAAACAATTGCTATCATTAGCTTTTGAGAACTTGTAATCGAGTGCTCATTAGCATATTTGATATATTTTCTCGGCACAAAGAGGTCCTGAAAATAGCCAACCTGTTGCGAGAATTGATAACAGATCGTATTTCTATAGGGATAATTCTAGCCACATTGTTTATTGTGTACCGATACGAAAAATCGGTATCTGTTCCATTCAGTAAAGTCAATCTCGAAGAAGGGCCTTGGCTTGAAAAATAATAATTATAAGGAAAAATTTGACTATCATAACTTATGCAACTTAAAAATTCCGCAATGTAAAAATTTAAGAAAAAGCGTTAATATTTATTAAGTAATAAAAATTTTGTATACTTTAAAACCTTATACTACTTAATAAAAAAATATAATTTATGTAATGTATATACATATAAAAACAAAATATTATTAGTATAATATTATTATTACATATAAAATAAACGTCATATTTATATAAAGAATCCTTATAAAACAGATAATAATAAAAGTCATCTTTCCCACGGATACTTTTAAAATTTTATTTTGCATTTCATAACACCGTATAATTTTCAAGATAATTTGTTAAATTACGTTAGAAAATCAATATCTATTAAGAATTAAATACTATAATAAATTTATTAATATGTTGAAAATTTATAGACGAAAATTCGTCAACCTTTTCTTCACAGTTCTAATCTGATAAATCGGTGAAAATTTAAGACAAAAAAGCGTTAATTTTTAGAAGTGTGCTTATCGCGCTCGATGTGGTATTAATAATGGCCCGGAGTTATATCTTCACTACATACTATATTATTGATTTAAGGAATTATTCACCTGTCCGTATTAAGGTAAATACGAAGAGGACAATAGAGATTCTTGCGTGGGGGAGAGTTCATGTCATTGAGAAACTGATCGTCAACAAGCACTTGAAGAGACACGAAAGTAGGAAGCGTTCACGTGCTCTCCAAGCTCCCCTACTAAATTTGGCGTTGCTCCTATTCCTTTCTTCTCTCGCATGTACTTTTTTATAGTCCGAGAGTAACTTGGCAAATCGCTTAAATATCCGAACTGAGTAACTATGCTTCAATTTGTGGTTGTTCAAATCTCGTCATTAGGTATATAGAGTCACTAGATTTTCTAACACAAAGGAACGATTTATAAAGCTTTGACCATATACTATTGTATATCCGTGTATATGGTGAATGAATTATCAGTGTAATAAGGTCAGAGTATCTTCTTCACATCGGGCATGTATTCTCAGCAGTCGTAATCGAACATACTATTCACTCGATAGTTAGCACCAGATTATAAGCTACAACATGACCGCATTTAACCTTTCTAAACAACATTAATCAATTCTTGTTTTTTCACTCAATAAACACTATGTGTTTTACACTACTCTAGATATGAGCCAGTACCTTTCGTTGCTATATTCTTATCCGATCTATTTCGCTGAGTAGAAACAATTCATGGTTAATAGGAAAATTTCAATTAGAGGTGGGACAGCCTCAATGTAAACCTTGTAGAAAAATCTAAATCACAAATTAATACTAATATTAATCAACATTTTAATCACGGAAGAGCAGGGACTCATCTTCAATCAAAAATATCTCCTCATTCTTATTATGTCACACAAATATGACCCTTCGGTCTATAATACATTCTCGTCGTACTTCACTATGGTACGTTCTCTACTTGTCTAAGGAATTTTAAAAAAAATATAATATACATATATCATTTCTAAATTAAACATGGAGAAAAAAAATTGGCTTTGATAACCTTCAAATTCACAACCGTGTTTTTGGCATGAGTCTAAAATTCCCCCTTTCCACTGCTCTTTTTTATGGATAATAAAATATATAAAAGGAAGAATTTTTTGGAAGTTTTAACTTTTTCACTTAAATTTCATATAGATTTTACAATACTTAAGTGACCTACATCCGCACTTTGGTATGTATGGAGTACTGCTCTCATACTGGGGGGGGGGTCTGGTATCACCCGGCTTTTGGATAAGACGAGTCAAAAAGAGAATAAATGTGATCGTAAATTTTTTCAATTAAAAACATCAATTTAACGTACCGACTCTCTTAGAAAAATTACATTTACCAGTTCAAACTTGTATCCTTTATCTTTGCTGTGCGCGATTGTTGGGAGAAATTGCATTTGGCCATAGAAACTCAATCTCAATTTCTCACATAATGAGGTCATCCGAAAGAACAGCGGCATGAGAGATCGTCTACGATGTGAGAAGTCTAACCAAAAAATACATGCGCTATCTAAACTTTACTTGAGCATGCTCAAGAAAGAATACGGAGGATGGTGCTGTGGATCGTGCACACAATTGTAGGTTATATGTGGTGAATTTTGATTGTTAAGGGGATAAACGTCGTACTAGGTCTAAGGGAGGCTGCTAGGTGAATCTTTTTTACACCAAATTCACTAGATGTCTGTCCACCACATACCTGTTGAAATAATTTTAAGTGGGTAATAAATTAACAAATCAATATTTCGTAAATCTTATATTATACAATACCGTCATCATTCTGATGACCCACATCTTATAAAATAATTCTAAACAAACTCCACACTTCAAAAATGCGCTTGCGTCTGTATGTCTGAAATATTACGCTCATCTGTTACAAATTGAATGCAACATTATAGTTTTTGTTGATCTTTTATGTTACGAATGGCGCTGTTAACGAGACAATCATCCCTGGAGAGAGGGGTTAAACTAGCCACGTGACAAGTTTTTGGTTGGTAGGACGAAATGTAATTATATATATAATATAATTCAAATATAAATTTTAAAATTTTAGGAAAATGTCTTTATATAGAATATTACATTAAATTTGTAAATGTATAAATTTAAGGAAAAAAGCTATAGTAATTTAAGAAAGACTTAATATAATTTTTAATTATATTTAAATCAAGTAAGTTGTAATATATTTCAAGTTTCTTCAATAATATTATGGATATTATTAAAATAGTAATAATATACAAATATATTTATAAACAAGCATATAAAAATACGTATATATATATATATATATATATATAGTCATATATTTAGACACCTGAAAACTATAATTAATATTTTATTAAATATTTATTTATCTGCATTTATGAGAATAAATGCATTTCATGACGCTAAAACCCAATTTGGAGAAATGCTGAAAATATAAGTTAAAAAGAATCAAATTAAGTAATTAAAAATATTTCAAATGTTGAAATTAAAGTTATATCTATATATATATAATTGAGAGAAAAATAGAACATATTTTTATATATAGAGTTCTATATAATAATTTTAGATAATGTGATCAAATAGCAAAGCGTAAATTTAGAAGTTTAAATTTTATTATAAACTGTTATTCAAAATCATAATGATAATAATTATTATGGTTATATATATATAATATATAAATAACATAAATAATGATAAAATTATTCTAATTAAAAAAACTGATCAATGATACTAAAGAAACTAATATATAAACAATATTATTAATTATCCCATTTATCTGCTTATTTGTAAATAATAGCATTTATCATATATGTAGATAACTATATATATTTTTTGTTCAACACTAGATACACATACGATTCAGAGTTAATAGAACTTTGCAGATTTTCCATGTAAAAGGACTTCAACGAAACTACATCAGTCAAAAAGTGTCGGGTCACAAGGCGCACATGCATCGTTCCAGCGCCCGTTTGCGCACTTCTACGTCATTTAAAACGTCACAAAGTCAGGCCGCCCGTTGGTTAAATCAATCGATTTTCGGGGATTATAAAGGGCGGGCTGCGGGAAAGATATCTTTGTTTACAAACCAAATTCTTTACAAAATGTGTCGGAAATGGCGTCAATAAATAGGTTTTAAATATTTTACATTAACTAAATTTTAATAAAAAATCTCTATACACTTGAGATGGAATAGATATCCTATAAATTTCGTATCATGTGGTAACATGAAAAGTAATATGATAGAGAGATATATAAACGAGGATTTAAGTTATTTGTAAGAAAAGGTTTTAATTAATTAATGTCTAGCTGATTTTAACACGAACCGCAGGCGGATTCTCGGCCTTCATAAATATCTCAGAGTATACTATTTGCAAAATATATGCCTGATCTCTGATTGGTATTATGTAAAAATATCTATTTATCTATCTTGAAGTGTTTCCGAGAATACATTATTCATTTTGACAACACACCGCGGCCAGAGTCACTCACAGGGCTTGGCATGAAGAAACCCTCACAACAATTATAAATATATCCACTTTTTTATGTCGATGGAGCGTGTTTATATGGAAAATTGTTGCATTGATATAATACATCCCTGATCTAAATCTGTTATTTCATCCATAAAATCTGATAAATCTGTAATGCCGGTTTCAGATACATATCACTGCACCTCTGTCAAGGTCTTTCTTTACTTGACTAATGTTCTAGATATGGTGAAAAGATTTAAGGAAATATATCGTCGCCTAAAGAATTTTCTTAATGGCTCAACATGAATTTGAGTATTATGTGTTTATTGTTTGTAATAATTTAATTAAGAATATATATGTAATAATTTGAGAAATGTTTAATTTATTTACTATTTGACAGGTCGCTTACCGGAAACATTTGACGAGCTGATTTTCTTTGCGCACTGTAAAGTAGTTCCAAAAAGAAAATATATTCTTTTTAATATATATAATTGAGAGTATATTAATTTTGTGTTTCATTTTTTTGTAAAGAATATAATTTATTTCCATATTAACTTTCATTAAATGGATGTAATTTTGCGTTAACATTACGAATGAAATTATGAATAAATTGCTACTTTGGTAATTTAATTTAGCTATTAAAAATTAAAATGGTTTAATCAATTTTATTTTAATTTTTATTTCAAATTTTAGTGAAACTTTTAGTGCTTTAAATTTTACAGAATAAAATATTTTTGTATATTTCCTATATTTTGTTATCCTTCGTATCGATCCGCTTAATCAGAGTAGGCTAATTCAAGGCTTGAGGTTGTGTACGGTGCTCTAATTTATGAAAAAAAGTCTTTTGTTTTTCAAAAATATGTGTCGAATAAGCTCATTTTGAGTGTTTTTGAAATAATACCGATAAGGCAATAGTAAAAAGTCATTGTTTTGTTCTTAATAAATATGTTAAAGTAATAATTTGATCATTTCAACATGGATATGTTTGTTTTGAATATTTAAGTTGCCTAGGCAAGCCTAGTTTTGTGAAGTGACAAAAAACCACAGCGGCTGCACACAGTAGCTGTTTTTAAATTTATTAAATGTTAAATATTCGATAATATGTAAGAGCTGCTGTCGCAGGATGCAATAGCAGCCTTAATATTTTTTAAATTCAAAATGCAAAAAAGTGATAGAAGAGATCGGGGAGGAGACCGATCTAGGGACGAACGAGATCAAGGTAATTCCAGACGAACAAGCAATGCAAATAGGGCTGTTTCAACTATGCAACCAGGTTCGAGGACTTCTACTTCCTCAAATTCCCTTGAGTTATTTGTGGGGCCAAATTTTCGGTTAGGGAAGAAGATTGGATGTGGAAATTTTGGAGAACTAAGATTGGGTATGTATATTTTAAAGAGGGCTTAGCTTTAATCTCAGTTTATGAAAATTAAGCTTTTTAAATTATAAGAATTTATAAAATTTCAAAATAAATTAATTGACCCTGTATAGGACTTGGGAGTCTCCTTGGATTTTTATAAAAATTGCTCGCCTAAAAATACTACAAGGAAATTGCAATAACTAAAGGTATAAAGGCTAAAAAAAAAAAAGAATTTTCATACTTCAAAGAATCACTTAGTATTTTTACTTTATTGAATTAAAACCATAAATACAAAATATTTTGGCCTGTAATAAATGCAGTATAATGTAGCATGGAGGACCATTTTAGTACAACAAATATAACCAAAAACCTAAAAATTTTAGGTAATTATTTATAATAAGGGCCTCTAAATAGATTTGGTAATACTTTAGCTGAGGTGAATAAACTTTACGTAACTATTACATTAAAACTATAAACTTATAATTTTCAAAAATGGTATCAAAAAATTCTTTGAAGTTTTTTTTACCGATTAACGTATATTATAAATGCATATTTATAATAAAAATATGAAAAATTACACTCCGAAAAAAAAATTTGACTAATTTCGGCGTTTTTTTAGGGATAACACTATCGATGTTTGTTTTTGATATTTTCCGATTTTGATATTTAATATATTTTGTCTTCATGGTTTCAATAGAGTAGAAATAATTAATTCCTGAGAGTTGGAAATCTATTAAAAAATTTTAGTTATATAAAATGATTAGGCCTATTAAATAAGGTAGTAGATTTATAAAGTTACAAGTGATGGATTACTAGAAATACTATATTTGATGCATGAAAATACCCCCATCAAAAAAAAAATAAATAAAAAGTCTAAATTCAGTTTGGCCTTCATAGATATTCATATTGATATTAATATACCAATATTTCATAGGCTTTATAGCTATATTTTTATTCCATTTATTTAAATGCATGGCACATAAATATTTATCTACCCTACATACCTCCAACCCAAGAGTGCTAGTGAGTTTTTTTTTCCAACTTTCATAAATATTTTCATATTTAATATATGCGAGAAATGCATTTTTTTTATGTGGATATAAGGCTATTTTCCAGATATGCCATAAATCAATTTATCAATGTTATTATAAGGCATATTTTTTTTAATTTATACTATTTAATTTTTAATTCAGTTTTGGTATTATATTTAAAATATGTATTTCCAGATTTGTTATGGTTGGTAATTGTATAGCTAAGCGTAATATAAACATATTGATTTTTTTTTTAACAATAATCGATGTTTCAATACTTTGGATGCAACCCTGCCACAAATTTTTTTTTATTATTATTATAATTCAGCTTAGGGCATAATAAGTTCAGGTTATGATAAATTTTGTTATGTATACACAGTAAATCTGTGTCTACTTAACAATCTTATCAGTAGCACGTTAACAGTTGTCAGGCCTAAAAACGAGAGATGTTTAGATATCGGTAAGAGCTATCATACATTAAATATATAGTATAATTATATATATAATATGATATATAGTATATATATCTATAATAATTATATATATATATATATAATATAGTATCTATATATATAATTATATAGTAATATATACTAGCTTTCGGGTAGGGTGACTTGGACCACTTAAAGTATAACTTCGTCTCCCGCTTTTCCGACTGTACTTTTTGGAAAGTTTTTTTTTTTTCTGAAATTTCCAGGCACGATAAGTAGGTAGAATAAGCGACACAATAATATAATTACAGTGTAACTTCTATATAAAAGTTTTATTAAAGTTTTAATCACAGCTCCTTCAGCCTGACCGTGGAGGGGGTGAATTGGGCCCCATTGAGGGGTGAATGCGGACCATGCTGTTTAAATTCCGTCTTTTACCGTATAAATTCCAATTTTTATAATTTTAATTTTTATTAATATAAGATTGTTTTTTATCATATTAAAATTTGTATAAGTAATAGAAATGTAAAGTAATGATACCTAAAATAGGATAAAAGATATAGGTTGGTCGATTCACCCCTCTCTCGCTAAAAATTTTACTTTTTTTTGATTGTTTTTTATACTAAATTTCATTTTTATTTTAATTTTCACTTAATATAAGTAACTTTTATTATATTTAAGTTATTATACATAATAGAAAATGTCATAAATAATACGTAAAATACGAAAACAATAGTGGTCGCTTCACCCCAGTCATCAAATTGTTTTTAATGGCGGGGTGTAAATCGGACCAAGTTAGGCCCCGTGATTTAGCCACTAATACTGTTTGGAACAAAAAATTTACTTTGCCAGTTTAAAGCTAACATACTTGAGTGTATTCTCACTAGAAAAAATAATTAAAATCATTCACAAAATTTTTCAATTTTATAACAAGTTAAAAAAAAAATCACATTTTTTCAAAAGTGAACTTCTATTGAAGGGCTGTTCGAACCTAATTTTATAACATTTTTTAAAAATATAAAAACTTTCTAGATTAAAGATTATCTAAAAAACTGTAGTACTTACCGCGGTGGCGATTCGGTCAGATTTTAAGTGGACGTTTCAATTTCTAGCGAAAAATTATTATTTTTTTTTAATATTTTTTATTTTATTTAGAGTGGACTGAATGACCCCTCCAAAAGAGGCGGGCCCGGTCACCCCGCCCGACGCTATATATATTTTAAAATAATTTGTTTGTGATTAAATAATGATTTTTTCACTTGCCCTTTTTAGCATCTGATTCAAATTCTCATTATAGAATATCCCCAACCCAAATGACTTACCAACGAATTTAACTATAAGGGCCCTAAGTTTCACCACTAGCAAACACACAGGCTGGTCAGTGACAATGGCAAGAATTAATGAAAAAAGTTAATCTTTCTAAAACTACACCGGTGTGCATGAAAATCGGCCCTGACACCATTCCTGTTGATTTTGTAAAATGACTTCATGAATCCGAATGACCCCGATTTTTATCGCTTTTTGATAATTTGGAGGGATGAAAAGGATTATTTTAACCTTTACATCTCTTCTGAGGGGCTAGAGATGTGAAAAGTTCTAAAACATGATCATTTATAGTAAGGAGGTGGATTTGCCCCCTTAAATTGAAAGAAAATCATTAAAAATTATCGATTTTTTTTTTTTTTTTTTGTGCAAGTTTTTCACTAATTTTTTACATATTCCAGCTTCCAGCCCCCTCATTGCCCCCCAAAAGCCCCAAATAATAAAAATATATAGCAACAATTATAAAAATATATAGCACCAATAATAAAAATATATAGCTATATATAGCAACAGTTTGGAGGATTCACTGTAGCTCTCGAGTACTTGATAATGCATAGGCTTGCACATGAATTTTTTCTAGACCTAATACCATTCCTGCTGATTCTTATGTAAAATGACCTCCTGAATCCGAAAATGACCCCTGTTTTCCTCCATCCCCCACCGAAACTGATGGTAGCTCATTTCCATTGGCCTATAGGACAACTTTCAAGCTTGTCTTTGATGAGTCTATAAACAGTCTCCATTTGTCTGGGTCACATGACATCTTCAGTTCTATCATTAATGCATTTGAATTAGGTCAGAAGACTAAGCCTTCATCTTCTGAAAAAAGTAATATCAGGGTTGACTGCCTGGTCCTGTAAGAAGAGATTTTTACGCCCTTTTTTAAGATTCCACTGCTGAAGTTGAGATTTACTCTTAGATAACTCCAAATCCCTGAGAGATCATTCAATTCTGACTGAGTAACAAGGTGAGGTTGTCGATGAGCTGAATTATCAGAACACTCAGTGGATGTATCATTTGATTGTCCCGCTGTGGCCCAAAGTCTTTCAAATCCATTTCTGGCTTTAAAGTATAGGTTTTTGGGGGCACTGGGATTGGCAAAGATTCGTTGTGAGGAACTGGTTTTAGAGCTGAAGGGATATTAGGATACTGAATTGTATGCATTATTTTTGCTAGAGAACCCAAGTAATAATCTGGGAGATGACAGCGAGGTTCGTGCCAAACCATGGGCACATCAAATGGCTTTGATTTACGGGTACCTTTGAGCCATTTGGTCAAGCTACTGTAATAAGTAGTGCAGCAAACTGCTGGAGCCCAATTCTTGTCCTGTTTGCCAACTTGGCAATCAAAGTAAAATTTATAAGCAGTTTTAAGAAGAGGAGAAAGTGGTTTTTGTTGTGCTTTTAAAGTAAATTCCCTTCAAACATACAGAAGGTATCAGGATAATTTTTACACTTGCGTGATAATTAAACAGTAAATCAATGCTCAATATTAATCACAACTCACACTCACATACTGTAAATCACTTGGAAAAAGCCAGAGTAAAAAAATTTCTACAGTTTTGCACAATTTAAACAACTTGGAAACACAGAATCCCCGCCTAAAACACAGACAAGTTGACTCTACGATCGCTACAGACGTACTGAGGGAAGATAAGGATTACAGTGCAAGTTGCAACTTGTCAAAGCCTGAAAATCTGGTGCAAACCTGTGCATGCTAGGTATTAAGAGCGACTGCGTGGTACAGTGAATTATCCGAACTGTTGCTATATATTTTTATTATTATTACTACTGTATATATTTTTATTATTGTTGATATATATATATATTTTTATTATTTGGGGCTGTTTGGGGGCAGATGAGGGGGGCTGGAAGCTAGAATATGTAAAAAATTAGTGAAAAAATGGAAAAATACCTCATTTTTGATGATTTTTTTTTTCAATTTAAGAGAAAATCCCCCAAAAATCTACCTCCTTGCTACAAATATTCATGTTTTAGAACTTTTCACCTCTCCAGCCCCTCAGAGGAATGTAAAGGCTAAAATAATCCTTTTCATCCCTCCAAATTATCAAAAAGTAATAAAAATGGTGGGTGATGGTGGAAAAATAGGGGTCATATTCAGATTCAAGAGGTCATTTTACATAAGAATCAGCAGGAATGGTATCAGGGCTTAAAATTTTTTTTTTTTTTTTTGCAGACTAGTGCTATTAGTCCTTTAGAATATTTTTGAGCTGATTAAAGTCTCAATAGTATGTAATATTGCAATGTCTAACAAATTAATTATTTATCAGGAATAGAGGTGTACCGGAATTCCGGCCGTAATTTGACATTTTTTTCTGGTTTGAAAAATTCCGGCCGGAACCGGAATTACTTTCCTTAATTAACTTTCCTTAAACACTTTTGAACACATTACTGAATTGTGGTGAAGTAAAAGAAAAACTGTTCATCGGTATTGGGCAATATTTTTAACGTTTTTCCTCAAAAATATTTCCTGCTTTCGAAAATGAAAATAATATCTCTGAATATATGGAGGAGACTGGAAAGGAGAGTAATTTTTGGGCTTAAAAAAAAAAATTTGGGAATTTTAGCTTTGTATACATCAGGAGCATTAAGGAATTCTTCTTTTTCCAGTACTGCTACTACTATTCAGCAGCTTTCTACGTTCAATTATTTGCATATTTCTTCAAACATTAATTTCTTACTCAATTTCTTATTTCATCAGAAAATACAAGTCAGGTAGTATTTTGGTCTACTATCATATTTATAAACAATTATTCCTGTTTGATATATGCCTTTTTCCTTTCTCTCTTTTTATTCCCCCATCTTCATTCTTCTGACCTCTTCAGCTCTAATAAATCTCTAATGACATACTCAGAGTTTGAGAGATATGCTGAGAGCTCAAATAATGTAGAATAATTGATGATATAATTGATTTTGCCTTATAGTTTCCGTACATGAGAAATGGTTGCAAAAACGATCCAATTTTTCGACAGTATGTTTGCCTTTTATTAGAGTCAAAGCTTAAATGATTGATTGTTCTATAATATACACTTGCAGAGGTCGTCTTTTCAAACATTCAATTCTTTTTCTGAATCAAATAATAAAACTATGCAAATTATCAGTTAACATCTTGAATTGGCATAGTGGGCTTGCAAGATGTGGTCCCAAGTCTCTTTGTATTCTTTTAAGTTATTTAGCAGGTCAAAAACTGGAATGATTGAAAATGTTATACAATACACCAACAATAATTAATTAAATTCACACTGTCTTTGAGAAAATAAGGCATCTTTCATAAAATGAAAGTTTATGAATAAAACAAGAAAAAATTGTGCATCTGCTAAATCAGTTTCAAGTTTCATGTTACACTGCTCCATTCGAAGGTCAATGGATTATGTTAGGGAGGAATTCCCGAGATCCATGTCATCGTAATTTCAAATCTTATAGTGTTTTAATTCCAGAATGAGAACCTGGGAAATACTTGCAATGGAGTAACAACAGTCCATGTTTTCAAACTCGCTGGTAAGCAGAGTGCTGCTAAAGAAATAAATGAGTCATTTGAATCTATTTTAGGCTCTCTATATATCTTGTGTAAATTATGTCGTGATCATGCCCTTAGATAGACTTCTCGAATACTGCTGATGTCAATTTCCTGTATGAAGTTGGTTACATTTCCCTACAAAATAATTTATCTACTAGGAATAGAGATATTCTTGGTTGAGAATGGGCCAATAAGTCTATGAACCCTTCTCTTTCTGGTGACTGTTTAATGGCCGGTTCCTCATTGCGATGAACTTCATTATTTTCTTGTGATTTGTGGTCCATTAGATATACCAAATCTTTTTTGGGGGAGAAACTTCCTCAAAACTCACTTTATTTCAAAGGCTTGGATCATTGCTCTTTTGTGATTTCCTCTGTTGTTCTAGAAAGTACAAGACTCTCCTTTTTATATTAAGAATTTTTTTGCACTTTCAGTTCTCTTCAATGATGATATTTTCCAATATGTTCATGAAGTGGCGTTGTACAAATATAATTGATTTTATTTGAAAAGTTTATATAAAATATATTTTTTTTTTACATTTTATTATAGTTTAAAGGAAAGTTCACAAGAAATTCCGTTCCGGTTCCGCGGAATTTTTTTTGTGATTTCGGGCTAATTCCGGTTCCTGCCGGAACTGAAAATTTCAGTTCCGGTACACCCCTAATCATGAATCACTTAACATAAATACATTTATCCAAAAACATCTGATAGCTACCAAATTTAGCAGAACCAGACTGTCTGCATTTGTTTTGTTTTGATCTAAGCTATTTTTTCATGACATATGATTTTATTGCCACTTTATGTGACCATTCACACATGCGCGTTTGACTGTTAAATTTTTAATGTTTTATCGTTGTTAATAAATTTCTAATTATAAAAGAGAATCTTATTAGAATATTTAACCAAATAATATTTGTATTTATATTAAAACATATACATCAATATTTATTACTTGCTATATTATATTACATTCTCTCTTAAAGATTGCAATTTGGAAAATTGCAATATGGTGCTAACAAAGAAATATATTTATAAATTATCTATTTTGTCTTTAATGAATTTAGCGCATTTAATTGCTGCCTGTCTTTTAGACCTGCAAGTTACCACTTCTGATTTATCATTGGTATTATCATCAGACACATTTGTCAATGCTTCTCCAAGTGATTTTTTTTGTATTGCTTGAAGATATTTCCAATGGAAATAAATTGACCAAGGAATGATATAGCTACTGTTTGTCTATTGCTTTGTTTTACTTTTTCAGATCTTATCTTACTATCATGTCCTATTATTAATTCTCTAACTCTACCAGTTAGCCAAAATGGGTGAGTTCTAATATAGATTTGATCAAAACTGTCATTGACTTTAATTTTATTTTCCCAAGATGTTTCATGCAATTTGTTACTTGATTCTCTTAAACTCAATAAATACTCTTCATACCATAATTCTTTGAAATTGTAAATTTGCTCTTGTTTCTCAAGAGTTTGTTCAAGTGTTTCTTGATATGTTTTACGCCATACTTCCGATTCTTCATCCCTTAAGATTAAGGAGGAGTTGCAGTTTAACCTTAAAAATAGTCAGGGGTTATTATTTTTATATCATTAGACTCTGATCGATAGTTAACAGTTGAGAAGTAATTGCATTTTTTATGAAGGACAAAGTTGTTAAAACTTCAAAATTAGTAAATTTAGCTCTACCAATTGATTTATACATACAATTTTTAAGGGTTCAAATTTTTTACCCAAAGGGCCCCACCAAGCTGACTAAAGAGGGATTTTAATGTGTTTAATATTGTTATTATTGAGTTCTTCAAGGAATTCATCTGACTCTAGTGCTTTAGCTAATTAATATTGAACTACCCTTTTCAAAGGTTCTAGCATTATCAGTATAAATATAATCAGGTATTGAATTGAAATTTCAAAAACGTTGAAATGCTAATAAAAAATTGGGAACACTCATGTTGAGTACTAATTCTAGATGTATTGCCCTAAACTTAAGACAAGTGAATACCAAAATAAACATTTTATCACTGTTATTAGTACTCTAATTTTTTACCAAAATATGACCTGTATTAACTATCCCAACAAATTTGAATCGTGATATCAGGTGTACATGATGTTTGGGTAGGTTCGTATGTTTTGGATACTTAAAAGCATGTACATTGATCATTGTACATATCATGGAGTCTTTTATTACCTTTTTAACTGCTATTCTACCTTTAGGAATCCAAAACCCTTGATTCCCAAGACACGTTAGTAGAGTCCAACCCAAAATGTTGCTTTTTTTTTTTTATGACAATTTAAAATCAATAATGTTGTACAATAATGAAATCTAGATAAAATAATGGGATTATGAATATTATAATCAAAATATGTGCATTTAGATATTCTACCTTTAGATCTAAGAATGCTATTATTATCTAGAAAGAGATAAAGATTATCTACTATCATTTTTAGTGTGTGATTTCAAGAATTCAGTTTCTTTAGTAAAACATGAAACTTGGACAATTATGATCCAGGAAGACAATGCTTTTTTATAAGATCTTTTGTCTTTTTATAGAGAAACTGAGAAACATAAACAAATATTTAGTTTTATTCCTGACTTTATTGAAACAAACATTAATGTCAATGATATCATTGCAAGGAAAAATATTATTATTATTATTATTATTATTATTATTATTATTATTATTATTATTATTATTATTATTATTAAGGGTATTAAAATTTTTCAATTCAGGTGTAAGACTTGGTAAAGGGTACTGTGGCCATTGACTTAAGTCTTTACTTAACCAGGTTGGACCATGAAACCAAAACTAATTTTTCTACAAACAGTTTTTTGTTCTGTATAAACATAATGGAACATAAATTTTAATTTATATTTACTCTTCAAATCATCTAAAAGATTTTTAAAATCTTTAATCCTGTTGTTTACATATTTGGTCTTGGAAAATATATTTTTATTTTCATTGTTACTTGAGCTGTATGCTACAAACCCATAGCAAAGTGTTGAACTTCACAAAATATATTTAATCCATAAGATTGACTCTCATTTAATGTTTGTCTTGGTATGACTATATTAGGAACTAAACTCTGATCTTTTTTAAATTTTTTACCGCATTCTGATATTATTTCATCAGACAAAGGTTGATCCTAATCATAGTATTTAAGTTGCCACATTTTTTAAATAAGCAACTTACCTTTCTCTGTTACTGGTAAAACTAGTTACCCAATGGATCATACACTTTTGAAATTTCCAATAATATTTGTCTTTTAGAATTTACATCATCCTTAAAATTAACTGAATCCATATGTAAGGAATCATTACTTAATTAAGTTAGGCCTATATAGATATCCCAATACTTTCTCATATTCAGAAGTGTGTTCAACTAATACCCCATCTTTAAAGTTATCTTTTAAACTCTCACAATTTGTATTCCATGATCTTCAACATAAAACCTCCACTTTTCATCCTCTCATGTTAAATTATAAAGTAGTTTGTTCTTTAGCCTTATTACCAGTGTATATTATTAAATTATCAACATAAAAATTGGATATCAAGATTTCTGTACATACTTATCTTTAAGATATTGAGAACGCGTAATAGGCACTGGCATAATGAAATGTAAAATAAAAGGAGATGCAGTATATCCAAAAATGATTGTATTTTTTTTATAAGTAATTAATTCATTATTTTTGTACTATGAAAAACAAAATTTATTTTTATCAGTATTGGTATTGGCCAACGATTCACTTCTGGCACATCACTAATAAAAATATATAGCTATATATATATATATATATATATATATACAAAGGTGGGCATTAACGCGTTAAAGCGTTAATCCGTTAATTAACTCGTTAATTTTTTCATTAACTTTTAACGCTTTCGTTAATTTCGAAAAAAAGTAACGGACTATTAACGAGTTAAAATTTTTCCCTACATCCGTTAATCGTTACTTTAATTTACGAGTTTATAAAATATTTTCTTATCAGATTTTAAATTGTATTAGATTCGATTTTGATAAACTTTATTTTCCAAAATTTCCTAAACGCTTCTCTCAATGGCTCAAGATGTGTTTATTCTTTCACGGTTATTATCCCGTTTAGAAATGTTTGACGTTTTTCTTTTGCTGTTTTCTCATTTCTTATTGGTTCGCTGAAGAAAAAAAGAGATAGTGACTGTTGCTCGTTCAATGAGTCATTAACTTCTTTCGTTAGTTACTACTTGAACTTGCTTCTTTTTGCGACTGAGTGAAAAATATAAGAACTAGGCCTCATAAGAGTTGTAACTTATAAAAAATAACATTATTCTGTATTAAATATTCTAAGTTGACATATCCTATTATTTTTATAATAATATACTACTCGGGTGTCCGTAAAAGAATGTCCCAGTTTCAATGCTTTATTATAACAGCGTAATATACAATATCAACAGCATATCATACATCAAAAGGGAAGGTCATTGAACAGAGTTTTTCCACAAATATGTTCCAATATGTGGCCCCCTTCGTTTATAGGGGATACTTCAGCCGTTAATCCAATTCCTCCAAACATTGGTTAAAGCAGATCCGAGTAATGAAGGAAACGGCAATGTTCAATTCTGCGTTTCAACTCTGTGTATAATTGGGCAGCCCCCATAGGGAGAAAAATCGCATGGCCGTTAAGTCCGGGGACCGGGGGCCGATATATAGAGCTCTGTCGTCTGGACCATTATGACCAACCCAAAGATCTGGGAGTAAGTCGTTCAACCACGCTCGCACTATGTGACTCCAATGTGAAGGGGCTCCATCTTGCTGCCATATAAAGTTTACCGCTTCATCCTCTAATAATTGTAAAAAGAGCCATTATTGTAACATATCGAGATAGGCGACCCCTATTTACGTTTCTTTCTGCGACAAGAGGTCCGAAGACCTGGGTCGGGAATATGGCGCAGAAAGAGCTAACCTTTTGGGGGAATTCACGTTCGTGTTTAACAAGTTCATGAGGCTTTCAGACGCCCCGATACGAACATTATGGGCATTCACCATTTTTTTTTTTTTTTTTTTAATTTTTTTTTCGCTTACCCTGAGATGAAGGTGGACTCATCGCTAACACTATAACGATCTAGAAGGTCATCGCTTCGACCTAACACTGCAACAGGCAAGGTAAAAACCGTAGAGCCCTAGCGTCGGGCTTTAAAGCATGTACAACTGCAGCCGGTATGCACGCATGTGTA
>JABUQX010109754.1:35000-36576 GCA_015478945.1 Trachelipus rathkii
CGAACTTGGAGAGTCTCCTTTGATATTGGAATGAATGAATGAAGTTTTTGTGTGCCTGGAATAGTTTTGGTCTGAGGTCTGGTTTTCAAAAGTTCTTCCTCCTGTTCATATTCCTCTTGAGTTACATATCCAAACTTCATATTCCCAAGAGTTTCAGCGAATACAAACAAATCTCTTGGTGATACAATCTGCTTGTCATAGGGTCTTCTCAAGCTCTCTTTAGTTGCCTCCCTTTTGATGGTGCCACCTACGCCGTCTGATGGGCCTTTCCCATGGCTAGTGGCAAAAAAATGCCACTCTGCTTCTATGCCATATTCCTCTTTATGCCAGCAAAGATTCTGGAAAGATTTAGTTTTTATACTGTGCAGCACATCCATCCGAAAAGTAGTAAATTTTCTTTACTGTTTTGAATACTGATTTCAGATACTCTATCAGCATTCGCTGAAATAGATGCACTGACACATTATCATGGATGTTACACTCTGAAATTATGGTGTATGAGTCATGACAGAGTTTTCCATCTTTCATGTAATAAAACACCCAAGGATGTATTGTCACCTGGGCGCAATTCCAATGATACCCCTGGGCTGCATCTTGTATTACAAATGAAAAGTTCTCTGAAAAATTGCCAATTACTACAAACTCACCATCTGCAATATTGTGTTTCACATAGAATGTTCCAAGTATTGTGCTTGTGATTTTGCAACAAAATCAAAGTTTCAACACAATCACAAAATCTATCCATGAAATCATCAAGGGATAATACCATGGTTACCAGCTCAGATCTATCAGTTGACGTCCACTGTTTGAATTCAATAAGATCAACATTCTCCTCTTCATAAAATTCAAATAGTTTTGCTTTTAGTTGATCCACAGGTGGACAGTACTCACACAATCTCATGTAGCATGCTGGATTACATACGACAGGCAACTATGTGATGGTAAGAGGGTAGATCAGTGATATCAGACATCTTGGATCCAACCATCATCAATTTTACATTTTGATGTATTGTACATGCACATATTGAGTGAGTTCCACTGCCTCTGGCAAGAACACATTCACATGCCATAGCAAACTTTTGAAAATTATACTTTTGCCTCAGGGTACTTCACTTTGAAACTGCGATGAAGTTCCTTCAAATTGTTGAGAACGAGTCGTTTCTGTAATATATTCTTTTCCCCTTCAGTTCGCACTACTAGACAATCCTTCTTTCCTGGTAAAACCCGACTCGTGTCATCACTGCGATAATATTCAAGGACTAAAGATTTTGATTCCTCAGAAAGCACTCTGCCTAGCTTAGGGTTAGGTGAAGCTAACATTCCTTTCTCCTTTAGTATATGGTGAGCTTGTACATCCATTCTCTGAGAGCAATCAAACTCGTTCATGAGTTTTCTAATGCTCATACTGGTTGCAAATATGGTTAGAATTCTGATTTGTTCTGTATGGCTTGATTGCTGATACTTTTCCTTTAAAGCCTGGATGACTTCTGGCATACAGTTAACATTACATCTTTGTAGCACCTGTTTTCCTGACCTACTAACCACCACCAAATCCAACTTTCTCTTAAAAGATTCC